>JAKSZP010010909.1:0-85317 GCA_022478985.1 Massospora cicadina | reverse complement strand
GAGTCTTCTACTGCAATTAATACAGTAGCTTCAGGTGGGACATATGAATTTGAGATAGCGGAAGTAGAGAGTCCCGTCTCTACTCCACTCTGACTTTTCCCTGATAACTTTGATCCTATTGTATGTGAGGGATCTAACAATTAGGGCACCATTGTCCCATGTGCCCAGTGCGACTGCAATTAAAAAAACTTACTCCATAGGTCCTATGTATGTGCTTAATATAGGTTGGCCCACTCAGAAGGGCATTCCGAAGATGATAGGCGTAACCAGACCCACATTGGTAGTATGCCTGCTGTCAATCAACATATTTAGGGCCAAAGCGGAAGTTGGTCAGTTGTCAATCAGCAGATATGGGATGGATGTTTGACTGCAGTGAGTAACCTGGCGAGACTTGCTTTGACTGGTTGATTCACCCCACATGATTAGGGTCAGCAACGGCGGCAGTGTGAATCTGTTTGATGTTGGGTGGCAGGAAAGTTACAGCTAAGCGATGTACAAACTGAACAAGTTTAATAATAGGTACATCGTCCTCCAACAATGGGGCCATGACGTTGTAAAGCTCAGGGTATGGTTTCACCGCAGAGGACATAGCAATGCACACATCAACTTCAGATAAAATTCCTTCCCCAATCAACACATGGGCTTCTGCCATAAATCGCTCAGCAAATGCTGTGAGGGTATCATTTCGCTAAAACCCAATGGTCAAAAACTTGGCTTTCCATTGCAACATTTTTTCAGTTCCGCCAAACAACTGCAGCACCGTCTCCTTAACTTTTTGGTAATTAATGGAACTATCTGGTAGTCAACAAACAACTTGATCAGCACTTCTGATATCCAAGGAAGAGATCAACAGTTTTGCCTTTTGTCGGTCTAAGGTTCCTTCAGTTACAAACTCAAATTGTTGATAGAACCCATGAATATTTCCATCACGATAAAATGGTGTCAGCTTTTCACTGCAAACTTCTTGGATCAGCTCATCTTATCTTTTAGGCACAGTGTCCAATGCAAGTTTCAATTCCTCAAATCCAATGAGCCCAGAGTCTTGCGCAGATTCCTTATTAAAGCAACTGGACTGCTACATAGCAGGCAACTAAGTTTTAATATGTTATAACTGATTAATGGGCCCCCTGTATTGAACACCACTGTTATAAAATTGGCGGTATATATGAGATATGCCTTAGGATTTTTACACATGGTTTGACCCACTGAGCAATTGGGACCAACGATGTGATGATTGTCATTCTTAAAACAACAGAATGAATTTTTACTAAATATGGAGCACTTGCTCCCACAATCTCATTTATTCAATATAATAAATACAGCGGACCCTCGCTGTTTCACTTACTCTCAACTACTTAACAACAACCTCCTCTTAATCGCCCATCTCGCTTATATTACAGCAGCTTTGAATGATACCACTCTCATAGCTTGGACTATTCTGTTCCACCGATTCTCCTCATTTCATCTTGTTATTCTTTAATTCTTTATCACCTTAATTGTAGGCGATTTAATTTGTATTCATCAAATGTCGACATCACCTTATTTAGAGGCAATCCAATAATAAACCCATTATATACCAATATTGCCTCATCTCAAGTCAATCAGATAATTGTAACTGATATCATTTTTGGAGGATTCTTCCCAATCCGCCCTAGTGGTCCCACGGTTATTGTCCAGTCATATTGGAATCGTGACAATGGGTTTGGTGCAATAGGCTGCCAAACCTTCCATCAGCTCCTGGTGGAGCACCTCATGGAAAAGGTGGGTGGGAAAACCAGTGAACTGAACCACCAAAGTGGTATCTGCTAGTAGCTGGGTCTGAGTTGTTGGGAGGGGAGTATACTGGAAGACCAGGGGCACTGTTGCTTCAGTGGCAGCGTCAGCTTCACAGGTGAAGCTGAGATCAAAGTACCCCTTATAGGGGTGGAAGTTAATAAAACAGGTGGGACGCATCACCGCCTGAGCCATTTCAATAGTGGCTTGGTCATTGTAGGGGAAATGTTTCCCATATTTGACTCTAAGACTGAAACACATGTTGCTCCAGGGGAGCACCAGGGGGCAATAGGGCACTGCTTGGGTTTGAGTGAGGCGGGATTTGAGATCCTTGGGAGGAATGAATCATCCCAGGGGTTTGGTATGACTGGGCAAGCCAGTCCGAGTGCATTTTCCTGTCAGACAGAAAATGGCAGGGGGGTTTCGCCACTGCCCCACATTGGGACAGCTGGCTGGAAATCTGATGACATTGGAGCAAAACTATGGTGGGCGATTCAGTTTTACTTTTTATCTGAATAATTTGGTTAGAAAGTTACACCAAGCAAAAAGAGAGAGATTGATGGGAATTATTTTTTTCTAATACAATAATTTTAGACCTAATAAGTTATAGCTTAAAAGTAAACTATATAATAAATATTATATATCTTTTTGGCATTATGTAAATCTAAATGATTAACACCAGTCGAGGCTTCATCTTTAATAAGGAAAGTCTTGACATAATGCTAGCATTCCCAACCTCTACCAAAACCACTTTAGGCCGCAATATCCCATGCAATCTTTAATTTTAAGGTGTTCTCAAAACGTTACCTGGTGAATGCTTTACATAAGGTCATAGTAAATAAAGACAAGAATGGCTGACAGCATTTGTACCTGTCACAGCATATCCAGTTCAAGGTCTTGACTTTTGGCCTCAAAAACCAAAGGCAGCTGTGCAGCTTTCTAGTATCAGTAACTTTATGAAAAAGTTTTCTGGCGATCTCACAACTGGCTACCTAAGTCCACCCCCCTTATGAGTAGACTCCGCCATTACTTTGGTCTTAAAAATGCCAATGGGCGTTTGGCATCACAAAAAAGTTTTCACTACCTCTCTAGTACTGTGTCATGCCAACAAAGTCAAACCATTCACTATAGCATGTGACACTTCTGGATTGGTCGTAAGAGCCATCCTACTGCAGGATCATGATGGATGGGAGCACCCGGTGGTGTGTACTTAGACTGTGAAATTTATAAGCGCAGAATGCTTATAAGAGATCAAAACAAAGAACTGTCCGCCAATTTCTGGTCATTGTTGCACTGGTGATACTTTCTGTGAGGAGAAAAGCATACAGTGATAGTGTGAATGGACCACAAGTTGCATACATACTACAAAAACCCCAGAAGCTGGCTCATCAACAAACAAGGACGCACTGTGACCTTCTCAAAAATTTTACCTTAAATTATGAATTTGTCTGAGGGACAATGAACATACTGCTGGACATCCTAAGCAAAAGTCCGTTGGTCAGACCCAAGCCATAGGAGTATGCCAAACTGATTATGGTGATTCCACTGGAGAATATCGTGGCAGATCCCTAAGGGGAAATGGCAGCTTTTGCCGCTATTATCTCCACCCCCAAGCTAAAAAATATCCCACCAGGCACCCACCCAAGCTGAATACCAACCCAACTGAACCTTCCCCAACCAATACTCTAATAACAATCCCAACAATTGATACCAAACTCCCATTCCCAGAGGACATGCTGTAAACTAAACCAAAACCTGGAAGGACAAGCCCTGAGAGATAGGATCTGGGAAGGTAAAAGCCCCTCCAGATGGTACACTCAAAAATGGAGAGGGCAATCTACTTCCATGTTAGAGATTATGGTACTAGAAGTTCATGACCTCGAGTCATAAGTGAACATCACAACCCACTGACCATGGGACACCCTGGTATGAAAAGGTGCATTAACCTGATAAACGCGTGTACAACTGGAATGGATAAACAAAGGAAGTGTCCACCTGAATAGAACGCTACCCCATCTGCGCACAATTGATACTGAACATGAAAGGCAGGAACGGACTCCTACACCCTATCCAACAGGCGGAGGGCACCTGGAAGTCAATATTGATAGGCTTCATTGTAGGCCTGCATACCGCATGGTGATTTGAAACAATCATGGTACTGGTGGACTGATTTATAAAACATTCATTATACATTCCCTTCCTACAGACAACCAAAGCCAAAGACATTGCTTAGTTGTTTGTGGCCCACGTTCTCACTAGGTTTGTAGTTCCCCAAGAAGCTATGAGCGATAAAGGGCCTCAATTCACCTTTTAATTTAGGTACACTCTGTGCGGGCATTAAAATAAAACATGTTGGTATTCAGTATACCATCCAAAGTCTGATGGACAAATAGAAAGGACTAATTAGTCACTAGAACAATATCTACATTGCTATGCTACGACCTCTAAGGACATGTGGGCTGACAACCTCCCCCTAGCCCAGTTATCATACAACAATTCCCAACGTACATCAACAGAATGTCTCCTCCTTATGTTAACTTAGGTTACAACTCAACTTTCTCCATTGGCACCTCAGATAATCAATGAGATCCTTGTGCAGATGGCTTCACAACGCACAACCTCAAGATGCACTAACAAGTACAAAAGCAGCTGACAAAAGCCGCTAAGGACTCCAAGCATCTTGCCATTAGGAAACATTGTACCTGATTCAGAGTTAATAGGTTGGCGATCTTGTGATGGTGGACAAAAAAAATCTTCACCTCAAGATCCCATGCCATAAGTTGGCATGCAAAAGAGCTGTCCCATTCCTCATTCAGCAAGGTCCTGTCTAGTGGGTCCTACCACGTGAAACTTCCTTCACCATGAAAAATATTACTCAAACTTCCACGCCACCACTCTGTATCCCTTTAAAGGAGAAAACCCCATTGATATCAAACTGGTATCAATAGAAGGATCACCGGAGTTAAAGATGGAAGAGAATTTGGATTCCAAGAAGGTCAAGCGTGGATTCTAATACATAGTGTTCTGGAAAGAATATCAACATACATTAACGGTTAAGTCCTTACCAGAGAGCTTGCACTAATTTTTGTTAGATTAATAAAGACTTCCACACCCAAAAATCCAATGCACCCACACCCACATGCACCCCTGAACTCATGGGCATCACCACCATCAAGATACCCTCGCCACATAAAAACTACGCATCAGTCCAAGCACTCAAAGGCGGAGTAAACTGTTTCTTTTAGTTAAGGGTATTGTAAGGGTCCCCTTTAGCTATCTGGCTGAGTAGGCTGCTACACCCCTTTTGAACAAAGAAAGGGAATGCCACGAGCAGAGCTGATTGAAATTAGTGGACTTGGGCATACCCTTGATGAGTAATGGGTGGTCGCCGCCACCATAATATGCTGGTCCCAACACCAAGCCAGAAGACTATCTGACCCATATTATCATGGAATCTGCCAAAGTGTTTTCATAAAAAAGGGAACATATTCTGAAAAGTATGCACCCAATCTGCTGGATTACAATTGAATCTCAAGAAGGGGTGAAATTGCCACGCCTGATCAAGGGGGAAATCCCTAGATATGTGCATAAAAATATTTTGTATGTGATAAGGTGAGAATTTCAAGTGGGGGCGAGATTTGCTCTGAGAGATGAGGGAAAAAACCCTAACACTCAAAAAAGATTGTAAAATATCCCTAAGTCAAAGTATTAGATGAGTCATCTGCCATATTTAATTCTGGAGAGCCCAGCAAACAATGATGGCTTTAAAAAAAGCAAAAGACAAAATTTGATGTCCTTGGAATTATTTGGCACCCACTTTTTTGTCATATGAGTACACAAGTGTCAGGATTTCAGTATTCCCACATCATCCAACTTCACTAGATTATATAAATATTTGCTTTATTCGCTGATATGAGACCCTTTAGTAGATGAAGGGGTTTTTATTTTACATGAACTATTGATTGGTGAAATTCATTAAGAAATATTAATTAATTTATTGGGGTTTGATTCTACTGGATTATAAATTTTATTGGGAAAATGCCCACAATAAAAAAGTTGCTTAATTATTAATTTAATTATTGTAATTAAATAAATATTGTATGCATCATATGGGGATTGTCAGTGATCAATTTAGGGATTATTATAGTTTCTGGGCATTAACAACGCTTTTGTTGACAGTAACTTGCAGGTAACTCTTTCAAGTAACATGACCTGCTGTTAATGGGTAAAAAGTTTCATTATCTAAGCAGGTTTCTAGCTTGATGGGGTTAATCCGCTGGGGTTGGATGATGGCGTTGGGACATGCTACCTTTAAATCCAACTCATGGTGGATTACTATCTATTTGGAACTGAATAATGACTATGTGAATGGATGAGAAAATGCCTCATTCATTGTTAATAATTTGTGGAGGCTTCATTCATCAGCAATAGCTGCTGTTTACAATTAAAGCCAAAAGAAATAGGCGCAAAATTCCCTATATATACCCTTTATTTTCATTAAACAAAGCAAAACCAATAAGACATTGATGAATCCCCCCCTTGGGTTGGGACCATCTAGTACTAAAAAAAGCAAAACCAATAAGAGCAAATAAAGAAGTTTTTAGAAAAGATTTATTTTCTGAAATTAGTTTCCTTTATCTATTTATCTGGCGTTCTCCACTTCTCCTAAATAAAGAGAGGAAGTTAGAAAGTCCCTTGGAACCTCTGGACCTACTGATAGTATGTTGAATTCTATTTTAAAGGAAGACAGAAGTTGCTTTGATAAAGACTTTACCAGCTCTAGAGGAAGAGTTGAAAAAATAGAATTTTTCCTTGCTTTCTGGAAGAATTCAAACCCCCAGGAACCTCTGAACCTACTGATAGTAGGTTAAGTTCCAGTGCAAGGATAATTCAAGCACCTTCACAGCGGGTGAAGAAAGGTTGCCAGCGCCTGTCCTAAGGAGAAACCTGAGAAGAAGAGAATTTTTTGGTTGTGAAAATCTCAGCTGGATATTAGTTTTCATACTAGTATTACCCACCCACATATATTATCAGATTATATATATCAACAGGTTTATTGATTGCACTCATCAGCCTATGCAGTATACTTGTTAACTTACATTTGATTCACTATAGGAGTTAGTTAAGTAGACAAAACAAAAGTTTACATTTGGTGCTCACTACAGGGGTAGTTGAGTTTTCAGGTTAAAGATCACAGAGGAAAATATTAGAGGGCGTTGTACAAGACAAATCTCAGAAGACATGAACGGAATTGAAAACCATTAACAAGGATACAATGAACTAAGCATCACAAGCTAATAATGATGAAGATGAAGATGTATAGGCTGAAGAGGATCAGAATAAGGCGGAATCTGAAGAAGAAAGTTTGGGAAAATATATTAATTAGCAGAATTGAGTTTTAATTACGAAGGAACCCAATGTATCAAAATGGACATATATGGAAAACCACTGTCAAAAATGTGGTGCAAATGGACATTTGACGCTTAGTGTTGAGGGAAAGCCAAGAGGACTAGTGAATCTTGTGATACCTCAAGAGGATTAAACTATTTTGTGATTCAGGAAAAGGTTTAGCAGTCAAGATGTAAAACAAACTAGTACTGAAAGATGCTTGTTCCATAAGATTGCTGCCCAGATATAGTAGACACTTTAGATTTATTTGTAAAGGACACAAGATGATCTACTGTATCAGGATTCATTCAAATATAAATGCTATCATGAAAGAGATGTCAAACATGAAGATAATCAATCCAGAAACTGTGAAGGAAGTCGCTCAACCTTACACTATTAACTCAATGGAAAAGGCAAGAAATTCTGAGAACCAAAAATCAACTCAAGTCAAAGTTGGATGATGCTAACATTGACATACCAATCCACTCAATTAAGGGATTATTTCAAGATCTTTCAACAGGATTAAATTTAAACGTTAGGCTTGGCAAAATAAGGCTGAGAATCAATTAACAGATAAAAATGCTAAATTTGTTAAATCAGAACTGGCAATTGGCATTTAAGTAGCATATTATGATATCATAGAAACTAAGTGCCAGCTGTCAAAGTATAAGTTTAGATTAAGACCTGACAATTTTGTTAGTATGCATCTATGCACCGTGCACCACGTCCTAGAGAAAACAGTTCTTTGAGACCATCCCTACACTTGCCCTCCCACCAGACACCATTCTACTGGGCGACTTCAACTGCTGAGCTGACCCTGACGTGAACTAATGGTCTAACCCCTGGGGATACCCACGGGGCACATCAAATTCCATGCAATGAAGGCATCCCTTGGCCTATATGATACTCTCCCCGCCTGGTCACCACTCCTCACCCACATGACTCACCCCAACATATGTGGGGGACCGCTCATCTCAATGAGCTGCATTGACTTCATCCTCACCCCAAATACTCACCACTTGACCGTAACCAAATTTTAACAAAAAAGATCAACTTCTCCAACCGCTGCTCATTTTGGTGCAGCTTTCACCAACCCAAACCCTGCACAGGCGTCAATCTGGAGGAAGTTGCACCCAGAAAATATAAAATTGCCCAAAATATCCAACTGGGTCAGATATGAGGTCACAAATCCAAAATTTGTAACTCCATTTGTATAAGATTCCATCAAAACCTAGGCAAATTTCAAAGTCAAACTAATAAACAACACTCGCCTTATCGTTTCATGTAAGTACACCACTGACGCAGCCACAATCAGGTGCACCTTGGTGAAACTGGACCACCTCAAGCTCAACACCCCAAACTCCAGCTACAGCCCCAAATGGGGGCATAAATGGGCAGAAATATACGCCCGCCTAAACGCCCTCATATTCAAACACCAGCACAGAATCAAGGTATTGAGAAAAGGTAAGTTGTTAAAAGAAGGCAAAACATGTTTAATGTACTTCTGCCAATTTTACCCTGCAGCAACCAGACCACATTCACACATGTCCACAAAGGTGACGGCACCTTGGCAACTGACCCAGCAGATAGTTCAAGGCGGAAGTAGACCACTACTACGCCAAATTATACTACAATACCCCAACTTACCCCAAACAAATTAAAAATTTTATACTCGCTACTGGAATACAAAGCACACTTTTGGACTAATACATCCTAAATCTAATCACACAGGAGGAGCTCTGGGACACATTCCGCGGTACACCACTTAGGAAATGCCCACAGCCTGATGGGATATCCTATGAATTTCAAAAAGATACTTCAAGCAAATAACCCCCTCCTCTTGTCATCAGTGAACCGATGCCTGCTGGAGAAATGCCTCTTACCTGGTATCCAGGACTCCTATGTCATAGCCCTGTTTAAAAAGGATGACAAACTGGACCTAGCCAACTGGCGCCCAATTGCACTAACAAACGCTGACACAAAGCTATTAATAAAGAATTTAGTTACTAGATTAGGCACATTAGCCTCCAAAGTTCTGTCACCCAATCAGTTTGGGTTCATACCAGAGCGCTCAATATGGACCAATATACACTCAGTTGCCAACATATCTTAATACAAAGCATCTGTAGCCCTGGTATTCCTAGACTAAGAGAAGGCATACAACCGCGTTAGTTGGCCATACCTAAAGTAATGCCTACACGCTTTCAAACTCACACCCAGATTCATAAACTGGGCGATGCTCCTTACAGAATCAGCATCCATGGCAGTATGCGGCCCTAGCTTTCTAACCAACTAGATCACACCACACAGAGGGCTCAAACAAGGGGACCACCTCAGCCCGCTGCTGTATAACTTCAGCTTTGATCCACTCCTTCGTGTTGCTGACTCACGCCTTATGGGCATAGCCACACAAAGCCAGTCACCAGTCAAGATACTAGCCTTTGCGGATTATTGCGTGACAGGTATAGCTAACAACAATGATGTCCGCCAAATGGAACGCACATTAGAGGAATATTCCATTATGAGCAACGCGTCTCTTAACAAAAAGAAAATGAAAATAATCCTTCTAGGCAAGTACACTAGCAACTGGGACACAACACCCAAACCCTACATCCCTCATAAAAGAACCCAATCATAATACCTTTTGCATCACCTCCCTCAATCAACCCTGTTTGCCACCTTGATATGGCTAGAAACAGGGGGTATACCAATGAGACAACAGAGAACAACCTACTACAGCGGATGTCCAACTGCGTAACCTCCCTTAAAGGAAGATCCCAGGACTAACGTGGTTAGTAACGGTTGTCAACTCACTCATCCTCTCAATGCTGTAATTCCTCACCCACAGAATCTCCTTATCAACTACATTCATATCCTCAGCTTGCGAACTTATCCAGGGATTACTGTGGCTTGGGTCCTGTCCAGCTGTATGGGTGGAAACACTCTTCAGCCCATGCTCCAGTGGAAACATGGGCCTAATAGATTTTGAAGACCTCGCCAACCGCATATAAGGCACCTGTATAGAGGAAGTCCTAGCCCCAAAACTCCCACAACAACACTGGTCTAGAGTGACGAGGGCTAACTTTACATGGGCGCTCAAACTATCCAACCCACACAACCCGTCCAACCTGCTCACATACCTTGCAAACCGCCCCAAAGCGGGCCCACATGGAACCCCCTTACTTCAAGCGCCTCCTCCGCACCATTTGGCACATGGGGTGGACCTTCACTATCACAGGCACTAGTCAGGGAAAAGAAGGCCCAGAGCTTGCTTCACGCTATGGAAATCAGACAACCACCCCCAGAGGGACACACACGACGTGGCCCCATTCATTGCAAGAATCGACTACCTGGATGCTCTAGATATCCCCTATGACCTCACAACAGAGAAGGCAATTTGGAGGCTAACACATCATCCGCTCCTCCATCCAAGTGTAAGAGCTAACACCTTGCGTTGCCTCAGAAGAGCCTACAGAACAGCGGATTGCTCCAATTCTCTATATGTAGCTTGCGCAGTGTGCAGAGGGGATGGCGCCCTACATAACTGCCTTGAAGCATGCCCCCCATCTAGAGCCATATGGCAGGAAGTTGCGCGTCTGTTAAGAACCCACAATGGCTAGGTGCTGTCAATATCCTGATGCTCATTGCACTCCAACTTGAATCCCTGATACCACCCACACTCCGCTCCCTGATAGTTGCCATTGCACTGTTGACAATTCACACTGTAGCACTGGATGCCTTTAAGGGACTGTGCCAATCATCCGTGAGACAATCAGCATACTTCACCTACACTTACTCAAACACTTTCAAGCCTGGCTATATGGATAAATGAAGGTAAAGCAACAACACATCGTTGAACTTTTGGTTCCCAGTCTGGTTTCTGTATATAGACCCCAGCCATCATACCTGCTCCATAATATGGGAAGCCCCCTCATAGTAGGGCAACCAACCACCCTACACCTGGAGGTACCAGCTGGCAACAATGGGTAGCTCGTCTACTCTGGGGTGCTTAGTCTCGCCATACTTCACCTCCCCCTGTCCCATTACATATATCAGTATTTTCTGTCCCCTGTTGGCTTGCCTCAGTTAAATAAAAAAGATAAGACCAGTCAAAAACTGTAATGATTGAGTTTGACTTGATCATACATTCCAACTAAGATTTGGATTTTCTGAATCTGAGTCGTATTGCTTTTAAAATAATTTTGTCTTGGGAATTTTTGGGCACTAGTTTTGCCTCACCCAAGTTGTAGATTAGTTTTTGCGAGCCTAATCAATGACTAGGGTTAGGCCCCTGCAGGGCGGCCTTTTTTAAGGCGCGCCTGCCCATTCCAAAACTCACTTTGGAACATTAACCCTAGCATTGCCTATCTGGGGAGCATTGGCGGTGGCTCCCCAGATGAGTTCTGGTCATTGGGCCCCATTTGTTTTTTATAATCCTAAATAAAAAAAGGTTGTTTGAGGGCTAGCATACCTCGCATACCTGTGGTCTTTTTTGGGTGTTTCATTTCATGGAGCTTTCATGTGGTTGGGTTGAACCAACTCAGATGACTTTTTATAACCAACCAGTAGTAGAAAATGTTTAACGCTGTTAGTGCCCCAAACCTCTCCCTAATTGGTTAGGCTGCTTTGGTTGCTTGCCAGTGGAACTAAAAGAATATATCATTATAGGCGGTCAGAACTGGGGTTTTCCAGTCCATTACGTTATTTTGAAGTCATTGTGTGCTGCACACTTCCAATACCCAGTATGGCTGACCTCAGTTGTCACTTGGTCCCAGTTGTCAAGAAACCAGCACCGGCGGGAGCTGGTGACTGATGGCCAACCCTGGACTTAAAGCGACCATCAGTTAATTTCCTGGAGGGGACTCCCGCTCACCAGGGATTTGGTGGCACTGAGGGGATATGTCCCAGCAGGTCTCCCACACCCGCGGATGGTCCACACAGAAAGGGGTCAAACATCCAGCCACGCTGCACCATGCACCCCTTTTATGCTTCTGTTGGGGAAAGCGCCTTCCTGGTTGGGATGGGAAGACCATTGCCAACAGGAGCTTAGGAGGGGGGTGCAACACAGCCAAGTGCTGGGTGTACATCCTTGGGCTGAGTGGGCTGATTCTGGCAGCCCAGTATCAATTTGCTTTCACCATTTGTGTTTCCTCAAGCGGCTGGAGTTTATCCGGGCTAATTTTCCTGGGGCTTGAGGTAACTCTCCCCAGGAAGCCCTCACATGGAGGCCTTCTACTGTGGGGCTCCTCTTTGGGGAGGGGCCCTCCTCTAGTGGGGTGTAATGTAACAATCAGTTTCATCTCAATTTACATTCTGACTTGGATTCAGATTTTCCAAATCTGAGTCAGATCGCTTTTATAATACAATTGGCTCATTCATTATGGAGCTTGGTTGTACCTCACCAAAGTTGTAGATTAGGCTTGTGCGAGCCTAATCAATGACTCAGGTGAGGCCACCAAGGGTCAGCCTTTATAAGGTGCACCTGCCCATTCTGAAACTCACTTCAGAATATTAACTATAGAATTCCCTACTTGGGGAGCAAAGGCGGTGGCTCCCCAGATGAGCTCTCATTAGCGGGCCCCTTTGTTTTTTATGATTTTTTATAAAAATAAAGGTTGTTTTGGTTTTAGCATACCTCACATACCTGTGGTCTTTTTTGGGTGTTTCATTTTGAGGAGCTTTCATGTGGTTGGGTCAGACTAACCCAGAGGGCTTTGCATAACCAACCAGTAGTAGGCAATGTTTGGCGCTGTTGATGCCCCAAACCTCTCCCTACTCGGTTAAGCTGCTTTGGTTGCTTGCCAGTGGCACCAAAATAATATTTCAAGTTAGGCGGTTGAAACTGGGTTTTTTTAGTCCGTTACAAAAACAGAGACAAGTCAGTAATGAATAGCCTGTGGATGTAAACATCTGAGATGATTGCAAAAATGGAGAGAGAGATTTATACACTGAGAAACATCGCAGATGGTTGTATAGTGATCCAGGCCCACACCAACTACTTAAAGCATTAGATTAAAATAGATTTAATTGAGATGCACCTACCAGGGGACGGAAATTACCAAAAGTGAAACTTTAAGAACAAACCAAAAAAAGAATATGAGACAACTTCCCTAAACAAGAAGCAAGACACACAAAAATTGTGAAAACAACCTTTATGGTTGCACAGCGGTGAGCCACTTATCCCACCATGGTTGAGGGGGAGGGGGATCATGGAGACTATCAATTTCATTTTCAGCAATGAAAAAGCGGACTAATTCTGATAGCAAAGGGGTAGGGGCGTCTATAGGATGAGGGTGAGGTAAAGTGGATATTTGTTGAACTGAGAATTTGGGTCTTAATCATACCTCCATGAGTTCGGCCACATGGTGTTCAGTTTAGATGTGGGCATCAGGAAGGTGGTCAAATTTTTCAATGTAGGCTCTGGTTTCACGTGTGGACTGGTAAATTCTGCCAGTTCAGCGACATTTTTGCCAAAATTGGTGACAGTTTCAGTTAGGCGTTAAATTTTCTCTTTTGCAACTACAAGGAATTTGTGGGGGAACTGGGTAATGTGAAGCACTTGTTAAATTCAGCGACGGATTTTGCCATGGCTTCATGAAGATGGCGATTTTCAGGTGAGGCCACCGCAGCCTTGGCAAGCAGGTGGTCGCTTTATTATAGGATATCATTGGGTTTAGTGACATTTTGGTTGGGCGGGAGTGGGGCATCAAAGTATGAATTCAGATAAGGATCTAAATAAAATGGTTTACCAGAGGTGGGACAATTTTACCAGATTTGGACACTTCATCCAATACGTCCCAGAAATTTTGGTTGAAATGGATTGATTTAGTGAAAGGTGGCTTTAGTGGGGTAAGTTTCGAGGTGGAGGATTTTTTGGATTAAACATTGATCCAAGCCTGCACCCAATTTGTTGGCATGGGTGTAAATTGACTGTCTTGGGGTTGAGTTTCTAGATTTTGCTTCTGATTCAAGTGCATGGCCTTAGGGGGCAGGGCAGCCAAAATCGCCACTTGAATGCTGTTGGTGTGGCCTCATGAGTGGAGTTGGATGTGTTCGCAGGGTGTGAATTGTATTGACATGCTTTTTTCATATGGTCCAATTTGTGGCAGAGGGGAAAATTTGTGCAAACGTCATCAGTGCGAGCCCAAAAGAAATGGTCAGGTGTGGATGGAATATAGGCTCACGGTGGGATGTGCTGGGCTATAGTAAGCTGAGGGTAATGGTGTCCATTGCCCGAGATGCTGCTAGGCGCACAGCACCACTTGGGACAATTAATTGGATGATGAAGTCTGTGCCATAAGTGGACAGCCCAGACATCAACTCCACATAGAGTGTTTGAGGGGTAAGGTATGAGGTAAGGTTCGCAAAGGTCACCACAAGTGTGGTATCATTGGGGAGACATGTATGGGTGGTAAGAGGTGTGTTTTGTATATTAAGTGCGTAGTTGCTTCAGCGGCCGCGTCCTCTTCAGTGGGGAAGACAATATCGAAATATACCTTGTAAAGATGGAAGTCAATAAATCCTGCTGGTGCAAAGGTGGCCGTTGCCAGTTAATAATCACTTTGTCAGCATATGGGAAGAGATGTCTGTACTTGACTCAGAGGCAAAAGTGGATAGTAGATCTATGTAGGGCTAGGGGGTGGGGTCAAGTTGGGTGGACTCACATGAGGCGTAGTGCTAAGTCCCTTGAAGGGACAAAGCGGCCAAGTGTATTTGGTGGAATGGTCAATCAAGTCCGCACGTTTTTGCTTGCTAGGTGGTAAACTCTAGCAGGTGGAGCACCGCTGCCCTGCACTGGGGAAACAGGTGGTGAATACAAGGACATAAATTGAAAACTGATGTGTTGAGGTGGCTGTGGAAAATAAACTTTTTTTGAAATTGTTCAAAATATATGTTGAGCGGAAAGAGCATTGGAATAAAAAAATAATTGCAATTTTCCTCAGGGACTCTCGTCCTACTAATAATAGTTAGGTTCCATTGTTTTGGTTAAGTCTCAAGAGGTGACCACTGAACCTTAAATGCTGGTCAAGTTTCAAAATGTTCTCTGACCATTAATTGATGATTAATTTTCAAAAGAAGGGCCTCTGAACCTAATGATAATAGGTTAAGTCCCATTGAGAAATATATATACAAAAAAATTATATAAGATAAAGAAATATAGAAAAGATATATGAAAAGATAAAAAATGATAGTATATATTGAATGTCAATTTTATTTTGCTGTGATAAAAAGTATCTATTAGCTTTCCTACCTGATGTTGTCCACTCAGGAGAAGGGGGATAAATTATGACAGAATCAGCAAAGACTTTGAATGTTGGTAGAACCAGCTCATGTTGAAACTGGGTTTTCCACAAAGAGTCATGAGAAAGGAGAGTAAGAAGATCTTCTATTATCAAAAATGGAGAGCCTACCCTGGGTAATACAGGAACCAAGGAATCATCAAAGCTGCCCAAGAATATCATTAAATGGCATGGAGTCATAATAGCCCAACGTGGGGAAAAACAAGCTTCCCAGACATATTATAGTAAGATCAACAGGAAAGTCTTTTATGGCATGAGACCATCAGAATTATGCTTAAGTGAGGTGCAGTGAGTAGAAAAAAAGAAGAAGAGGAGCTGCAGGAGCTAGGTGGGTAATTTGGGGCCTTCATGTGGCGTGACTAAGGAAAGCTTGTGGAAACATGGGTGAGTAGCCAACACCAGAACCCAGAGAGTCGCCCTAGAAGGGTCCTGTAGTGGCCTGGATGGGTAGTGGGATGGAAGCTAATGATTGTAACCCAACCTGTTCTTGTGGGTACTTCCACTCTCCTTCAGGAGGGAATATGGGCTGGAAGGGGAGGCAAGAGTCAGGCGTTCATCTGTCATACTACTTCCCTACAAGGCAGGGTGTTGTAAAAGCAGGTCTTAGTGACAAGGGTCGATTCTGATTGGCTGGGCTTTGGCTCACCTGTATACAATAATCACCGCGGTTTTCTAGGTTGGCCTGAAACCTGGATAGCGGCCAGTAGCATACAATGGCTTACACTGGTGCAGCAAAAGGCGAGAGCACTCACGTACCAAAATGATGGACCAACCCAAAAGGGCCGCGATGGTTCCCACACAAAAAGGGCCTGGAGAGCAAGCTTCATCACAAAAACAACCTGGAGAGACCAACTCCGTTAAAAAATTAGTAGCGGGGGTGGCCTCTGCTGCACAAAGGGCTTCAGTCTCCTTTGCAGCGGTGGCTGCTAAAGGATTTGGGGTCATAACCAAGCTTTTTGAATCGGGAACTCTGGCCCCTCCAAGGATCTGATGGAGAGCATGATGGAGAGCCTCAAGAGTGTTCATGCCATGGAAGTGAATACTGGGTGGTCTAAGGAGATGCTCATGGTCAGGGTGATTGAGGTGTGTGGGTTCGCCCCACTCCATATTCTCGTTTGGCTCCTGGGTTGAAACTTATGACCTCTCAGTCTAAGCTTCAAAAGGAACAGGTTTTAGCTGCCAGTTTGAGCATGAAGAATGAGGAGGCCATATGTCTTGACATTAGCACTGAGATCAGAAGGTTCATTCTGAGGGATGTACTACCTGTGATCACTAGAGGGGCCATGATGTCTCAGCTGAAAGGCTTTGGCAGAGTGATCCTTTTTAACGAGAACAAGCTGATAAAGAACTTGAAGCAGAAGGACGGTAGCTTAAAAAAGTTTACTGTGGGATCTGGGGACTGGGTTTTGCAGGTTTTATAAATTCATATGGGGAGTTGCCTCGTTCAGTCACTGTGGGGACCTGGAGTGTCCCTGTAGTCATCTGGATAGGTGCTTCTTGTGTGGTGCAAAGGGGCATGTCAGAGCCAAATGTCCTCAGGTTCAACTTCCTGCAGCAGTGGCCAAGCCTAGCGGAACTAATGCAGGGGTGCTAGCAATGGTTCCCCGGAGCAAGGGAAGTTGGCTCTCCAGAAGGCGTTGGAGAAGCTAACTGAGATGTCAGCCAAAGCAAGGGAAAAGGCAGCGGCTGGCATCCCTTCAGAGGCTGTGACCGAGTTGCTGAAAGGCGCCAGAAAGGTCAAAAAGGAGTCAAAGCGTTTCCAGAAGGCGAGGGAAGCAGCTAGACTCCAAATAGAGCTTAGTGGCGCTTTGTCCCAGTCCGCAAAGGACATTTTGGATATGGTCGCCTCCCAAATGGATGGGGTTCTCCCCATCACTCGATAGCATAAGAGGCAAGTGATTATTAGGGATGTGGGTGAGACGGAGCACACGAGGCCTTAGGGGAATAAGTGGAGGTGAGGGAGGGGTTGTCTGCTAGCAATAGTGAGCCAATGCCTCCTAACCCAATGCCTCCAACTGAAGTGGAAGTATCTATCAGGACTCTGGTAATGTGAAGATTCCTGAGGCTGTTGTGACTGAGCAGCCTCCACCCCCAGCTAGTTTAGCACTGGAAAGAGGAGGAAGAAAAGTGGTCCCACTAAACCAGCTGAGGTGGAAGAGGATGGGGACCCCGGATCCAAACAATAAAGCCTCTTTGGTTTTAATTCTATGGCAATCAGGGTTGAATTTGCTAACGCGCAGAATCTGAATGGACTCAAGCGCGTCAGTGGGTAAAGCTCCAATTGCAACAACATTGGATAGATATCAGCTTCCTTACTTAAACTAAGTCCAAATCTGGGGTGGAAGAGGACTGGGTTTTCCGGTTTCCTCTGAAACAATCATTTTACTCTCACTTGGTGAATAAACCAAACTCAGACTCGCCCTTGGGGGATGGAAAGTGGGAGGGGTAGAAGCCAAAGGGGGTATCTTGGCCTGGTGGGCGGACAAGGTTAAGGTGTTGGATAAAAGGGTATTGGTTCCTGGAAAAGCAGTGGCAGTAATGTCACTGTTTGGAGAGGAATCAATTTGGTTTATCAGCATTTACACTTCCAATTCTGGATCTGAACAGAAGGCCTTCTTCCAGAAGGTTGGCCTGAGGATCCAGGAGGAAGGCATCGGGGGTCAGTAGTGCTGGAGGGGGACATGAACTATGTCTGCTTTAGGGATGAAAGGGTTGGGGCTTCAGGCAACTGGAGTTTTGATCCTGGAGCCCATGAGTTGGCCAATTAAATGTTTGACCTTGGCCTACTAGATGTGTGGAGAGCAGTCCATGGTGATGAGGGGGAGAATGGGTGACTCACATCCATGGGGATCATTTCTTAACATTATACTTATGTCAGTGTCCCAGCCTCTCCTGAGTCGCTACAAGTTGATCCTTCAGAATCATGATCCAGGTGCCTCGGACCACAGGCCCCTTGAACTGCAAATCAGTGACCTTCGGGTTGCCTCTGCAGGTAAAGGGATCTGGAGACTGAACCTGTACACCTGAAGTGGAGTCCACTTCAGGATATCATGAGGAGGAAGGTGAGGTAATGGAGAAGCCAAATTGTGGGAAGCCAGATGCGTCAGTAAATGGTTGTGGATGAAGGCTGGTCTCAAGATGGCTTGTAAAATATTTGGGAGGCAGCTAGGGGCCATGTGTTCGAGGTATGAAGCCTTGGAGAGGAGCTTCAAGAGTACCTGAAAGCAGGCTGCGGTCATGGGGGCATCTGCCTACATGGCCAAGGCTGAATTGTATGTAAAATCGATGGGAGCCTTCATGGTGTATCGCCTTAAACAAAGGAAGTCTAGGTGGGATGAGGAATCTAAAAGCAATGTGGCCCTACTCCGCAAGGAAGTTGGGGCATTCAGACCCTCATAATGGATCTTGCCACTTTGTGATGAGGGAGTTGAGGTGAAGGATGCAGCTCGCATGGCTGAGGTGGCAAAATCCTATTATGAGGACCTTTATGGCCCCTCTGAGAATGACCTGGAGGCATCCAAAGTACTCACAAGCGGACTGGGGGTACTGCCAAAGGAGACTCAGCTGCACCTATGTAGCAAGATCCACAAATTGGAGGTGTCAGACGCCATCTGCAATGGAAAAAATGGCAAGACTTCTGGGGAGGACGGGTTGATACTTGAGCTCTTCAACTTATTTTGGGCAGAAATGTCCGAGATGCTTGCTGAGCTTTACAATCAACTCCTAGCCTCTGGTATAATTGAGCCAGCATTTTCAAAAGGTGTGGTGGTGTTTTATAAGAAGGGCGATCCCTCCATCATGGGGAACTATCGCCCTTTGACTCTGCTTAATGTTGACTATAAGATCTTAATGAAGCTCCTAACCAATTGACTAAAGGAGATTGTGGCGGACGTTGTTGGGAAAGAGCAGAATGGGTTTATCCCAGGACGCTCAATTACTGACAATTTGATTCTGCTTCACCTGATAGAAGAGTGGGCAAGTAAACAGTATGACAAGAGGGGGTGGCTACTGTTTCTTGATCAAGAGAAGGCGTTTGATCGGATGAATCATGAGTTTCTTTGGGATGTGTAAAGTAGGGTTGGAATCAAGGGACATTTGTTTAGACTGCTTAAAGCGATTTATGAGAAGGCCTCATCGGTTGTCAATATCATGGGATCCTCTCACATCTTTTTAAGGTGTGTAGGGGCGTGCGTCAGGGAGACCCTCTATCTCCCTTGTTGTTTGTCCTTGGAATAGAGACCCTTTCAGTGGCTCTCAGGAAGTCAGACCGGAGGAAACTTACCAGCAACGGCAAGTAATACTCTCATTCAATGTTTGTGGATGATACATGGATTTATGTTTCATCAGAGGAGGAGGAGAAAGTGGTGAACATTCTGAAGATGTACCATAACGTAAGCAATGCTAAGGTTAATCTGTCAAAATCCAGGGCTTGGCCCATTGGCAGAATGGCGACGTTTGGTGTGGCGCCAAAGAGCTCAATCCCCTGGATGGCAACAGGGGAGGAGTTTCTGTACCTCAGATCTCCCGTCCCTGGGTGGGCGTCGCTGCACGAAATTTGGCTCAAACTTGAAGCAGATCTTAAAAAAGCGGTTTGTAAGTGGCAATGGCTCAACTTATCTTATAGGTATAGGGCCATTGTCATGAACACTTTCATTCTTTTCCAGACTATAATACATTACCAGATTTGTTTCACCGCTGGCATCTTCTATCAGAAGAATACAGAGTTCAATCATCCAGTTCATTTGGCGAGGGCGGGCGTTAAAAAGCCAGTTTTATAACTTGTGTCAGGAGGTGAAGAAGGGGGCATTGGTCTGATTAACATTGGGAGTATGATCAAAGCACTGCAGTTGAGATGGATCACATGGGTCACCTGGTAGGTAAAATTTAATTGTTGGTCTCCAATACTAAAGGACTATCTCTCAAAGGCTTTCAGGGACTAAAACAACAAGAATCTTGGTGTCAGCTGGGGCATCAATCAAGGGGCCATTTCAAGTGCGGGGAACCTACCAGACTACTGGAAGGATTACTTTAGAGCTTGGGCGGGCATCAAGGGTAGATTAAAGGGTAGAGATTGGACCATCAAAAGAATCTGGACAATTCCCCTTCGGGGAGGAGCTTGAGGAGTGGATATGGAACCTTGTCTGCGCATGGCCTTCAAGCACTTTATTGGAGCGGTTCACTGGGGTGACCTTCTTGATGGCGATGGCCAAAGGGTGATTAGGGTGGAAGCAGCTAATAATGTTGCCAGTGCCTCCAAGGTGCTGGTAAGGAAGGCATTGGATATTGTGGAAGCAACTGAACTGAATTCTTGCTGGAGGGAAGCATTTCCTTCTCTGGCTTCATTAGAGGTTGGGGAAGCCTGTTCAGAAGGTCGTGGAGGGCAGGATCTTCAGGTGTTTCCGCGCGGAAGAGAAGGCTGGAGATACCCCAGATGGGAAATCCTCTTCATACTTCAGGACTGGCTCAAGGTGGGGGAGGTAGCAGTGTCTTCCTCTCAGATTTCACAACCGCCAGGTTCCAGAAGCTACAAGAAAGAGAGCTTTGCTAGACGTACTTGTCCCAGATCACCTGCAAAATGTGACCTGGCCTGATGGACCTGTGGGGGAGGATGGTAAAGGGATGCCGGTCTATACCAGTTCATAACTTTCTCCTCCAACTCCGCAGTAACATCTTGGTCACTGGGGCGACTCTGCGTAAATGGAGTAAGCATAAGGAGGATGACCTTCTGTATGCCTGTAAGATGTGCGGAGGGGAGGAGATGGCAAAGCACATCTTCACAGAGTGTCTGGCAGCGGATGCTGTGTGGATTAGTGTCCTCCTATGGTATGAAGCATACCAACCAAGGTGTAAGTTCTCCTCTGATCAAGATGCATGGCCAGAGATCCTGACTGCGTATGCCCAATAAGCCTGCTTGCAGACAAGGAGGGGTTCAGGGTCTTGTGCATGATATGAGGGGAGGTGATGTATGGTCTATGGCTTGCCTAAAACCAGCGTTTCTTCCTAAAGAAGGAATCCAGGCAACAAGCTCCTGGTCATAGTCAAGTGACGGCTAGAATTAGCTGTGGAAAGCTATGGCAATCCTCTTTCCTCAAGTAAGTCCAACTTGGGGGTCAGTCTGGTCTCATTCCTCGCAGTAAGGGATGGGAGACATATCTTTGAACTGGCTAGATAGCCTTTGCTACCTGGTATATCAAACAGTGAGGAATATGTTTGTTTTGGGGTGGTGTGAGCCACCCCACCCACGGTTGGGCCCACTTAAGTGGTGCTTAGATTTGCGCAAACCCAGTGCGGCAGGGGCAGTACCCCAGGTTTCACCTGCAAAGTTGCCTGCACTGGGTGCCTTAACTGGCACACAAAAACTTAAAGAAGAGGAGCTGCATTGCTGATAATGACATTAGATGCGTCAGTTGAGGACAAGACCAAGCTCTGCTAAATTTGTATTGAACTATGATGGCCAAATTATGACCATGTCCCGAGGTGGCACCCATTCATAAGTTCATATCTTTTGCTGTATAATCTGTTCAAGTGGTGGGATTTGTCAGGATTTAATTATTCCCACATTATCCAGATTCACTAGATTCTATAAATATCTTCTTTATCCACTGGGGACGAAACCCTTTAACAGATGTTATAGTTATGAGTTTATTTGATAAATATTGGTTGTATATTTTTAGCGCTAGTGGTGCCCAACCCAAAAGAGGGAGCCGCCACACAGCTTTGTGCAATTGAGCCAAACAAAGGGATTATCATAATTTCAAAAATTTCAATATGGCACCTTGGCTAATAGCCTAGGAAGCCATATCAGAAGGCGAGGAGGCTTTAGGGAAATCTTTATCCAGTGTTCGCTTCAATTGGTGGACCATTAAAGACAAAATAGGGGTTGGCACATCAGCAGCATGGGGTATGAGGAGGTATAGGTGGGCTTTTTCGTTAATAAGGCCGGCTGTATTCATCACCTCAACATATTGGGCAATTTGATGCTCAGCAAAAGTGATTAAAGCAGGCACACAAGCGAACGAATTTATGTGCTGGCAGGTTTGGGGATAGTTGGGATCAAACGCCTAAAGTTTTTGCTGCTTCAATGCATGTGCGGCTTGCACCAAAAAAAGCTCTTAGATTTCATATTAGTTCTTTGTCAAGCCCATGAGGTAAATTAGGGATAGCAATATTCTCACCAGGGGCTCTATTGCCCCATGAAGATGTTGACAGAGGAGAGTGTTGGAAGGGGCAGCAGCTGCTTCCACTGACATTTTATTTATGTTTTTATATACAGTATAACCGTTTTGGGGGCGAAAACAGCATGGACGCGAATTGGGAGGGTCAATGAAGAGCTCCTCTAAGGCGAAATCAGGCTTAACATTATAAGTTTGATATGCGTCATCAATCCATTTGAGAGCTTTGAATTGATTTAAATAGGCAGTGCTGGCCCAGCCGCAAAATTGGAAGGGTGATGGAAACTGATTTGGTGTGCACTGTTGACTGTGGTAGCTCAGCTGAGACAGATTAGTCATCCAGTCATGGTTAGCTAAATTTGATTTTTTTTGTTGGCTGCACCTTAGAAGCAGCGCCAGAATTTGCTGAGATTGGTGGTGGGAGGACCAATCCTCACTTGAGAAATTTTGATGCATTGGCAGCCAGGCTGATGCCAGATGTGGGATCAGCAGAAGCAACTGGAGTGGAAACTGCTGAGAACTTACGCTTTGAATGATAAAGTTCAAAGCACAAGGGGCAGATGGCGTGGCTGTTTTGACATGCGCCCAAAAGGGATTATAAGGGGCAAACCTGATCATGGTGTGGGGGAATCATGAGGTGGGTGTCACAATGGAATAGGAAGATTGTCACAAAGGTGTGAGGCCGTGCTATACAATCTTCCCCATTGGGGACCACGAATTAAAGCATGGAATCTGCACCGTAAATGGCCAATCCCTCCAAAATTTTGTGGCAAAGGCGTTCTGGGAAAGCTGGGAGGGCAACCCGGCAAACTGAACTACAAGGGTGGAATCAGCTGGGAGCTGCATGCAAATGGTAGGGATTAGTGAATTTTTATAAATGATTGGCAGCTTCGCTGCTGTCAATTCTTGGGCTTAAGACCCAAAGCCCAGGTCAAAATAGCCCTTTAAAGGTTGAAAGTTGACAAAGCCAGTGGGCTCAAGGACTACTATGGCCATCTCAATGAGGGCCGCGCTCACATATGGGAAAAATTCCCATACCTGACCCAGAGGCCAAGTGCAGGTTGCTCTGAGGGAGCACCAACTGTGAGCTTGCAAGATGGCGGACTAAGTCCTGAGGTGGGACATATTTCCCAGTGCAATGGGAGGGCTAGCTTAGCCAGCCCAGGCGCACTTTGGCAGCAGCTGAAGAACGCTGGAAGGTGGTGCATCACTACTCCATACTGGGACAGCAGGTGTCAATTGTACCAACATTTTTGTTGGGCTTGATTTGAGCAGCTTTTTACTTTTGTAAAACTAAAAACTCAAAAAATTGGCTATAATTCAATTATCATAGCTATTGGTTGTTTAAAAAAATATTTGAGGTGGGTTCCCTTGGGACAAATATACCACACCAAGGATTTTTCTAGCCAGTACAGGTTTCAAATTCAAAACCTGCATTAGTGTGGAAGCAGTTTTACCTGCCAGGCTAGCCACCCTTGATTATTGGTTGTTTAAATTCCTTAATAATTAAAACTAATCTGCTGAAATTTAATCCTGAGGGGGTGGAAGGTGAGTTGATAGGGCATATGGCTACTAACATGAAGAATGTGGGTTTGATTCCCACCCTTCGCACATCGATTGGGGTGCCAGCCAAAGTAAGCTATTGGCAGTTAGTAGGTCTAATAACACAAAAACCTTACCCATGATGTAACCATAAAAATTTGAGGCCCGATCTGGAGGTAGAAAAACTTTCTTCAATGGAGTTGACCCAGTTCAGGTTTCATGTCATTTCTTTCTTTCATTTTTTTGGTAATGCCTGTCCCCTGGTTGGCTTGCCTCAGTTAAATAAAAATATAATCTTGCCAGGCTAAAAATGTTTGTTAGGGGATCCCTGATAATTTGCAAGTTGTTCTATTATATCTTATTTAATCAAAAAAAGTATATAATATTGTTTAAGACAATTAGGGATTGTCACCAATCAATTTAGGGGTTAATTGTAGTTGCTGGCATTGACAACACTCTTGTTGACACCAACTTGAAAATAAACATTTAGGCAACGTGACCTGCTGCTATTAGGTAAAGGGCCCGTTACCTAAGAAGATTGCTAGCATGATGGGGTTAATCAGCTTGCTTTGGATGAGGTAGTTGGGACACTCTACCTCCAAATCCAACCCATGGCAGATAGTTATCTAGGTGACGTTGAAATATGACTAGGTGAATGAATGAGCAGATGCCTTATTCATCTTTGAGCTATTTGTGAAAGGCTAAATTATTGGCAACAGCTGCTGTTTTCAATCAGGGCGTCAACAGAAGAGTTGGGTGCCAAATTCCCGTATATATCTCTTGTTTTATATTAAACAAAGCAGAATCAATAAGAACAAATAAAGACATTTTCAGAAGATATTTATTTTTGATATTAGTTTCCTTTATCTAATTATCTAGCGTTCTCTATGGCTCTTGCATCAAGAGAGGAAGTGAGAAAGTCCTTGGAACATTTGAACTTACTGATATTAGGGTAAGTTCTATTTTAGAGGTTGATAAAAATTACTTTGGTCCAGAAATTGCCAACTCTAGAGGAATAGTTAAAAGGATAAAATTTCCCTTGTTGTCTGGAAAATTCAAGTCCCCTGGAACCTCAGAACCTACTGATAATAGGATAAGTTCTAGTAAAAGAGAATCCAAGTACCTTCACAGCAGGTGAAGGAAGGTTGCCAGTACCTGTTTTGAGGAGAAACATGAGCAGAAGAAAAATATTTGTTTTTGAAAATCTCAGCTGGATATTAGTCTTCATACTACTATCACTCACCCACATATCAGATTATAATAACCTGTTTGATTACACACATCAAACCTGTGCAATAGACTTGAAAGCTTACATTTGGTGCTCTTTACAAGAGTTAATTGGTTTTACCAGACTTAAGTGTTTACAGCAAGTCCCCCACCCTGTTTTACACTAAATACCAGCGTTATGCCTACACTAGAGTGCTGTGTTATTTTTTACTTTCTTCAATAAAACCATAATCTTAAAATCTATTCAAAACAACTTTAAAAATTTATTTTAACCAAGGCAAGCAGACCAGGGATGGACAATACTGGAATTGAAACTCTGAAAGTAAACAAACCAAAAAAATCATGAACCAACCACCCTTATCAAGCAACGGAAAACACAAAAGAAATGAGAAAATAACCTACCAGGTGGCACAGCGGTGAGACGCTTATCCCATCATGGCGGAGGGGGAGGGGGGATCAGGTGTATCATCATCCAGCTCAGTATTGTAGAGGTGGATCAGTGCTGAGAGCATAAGGGTTGGGGCATCCACAGGATGAGGTCGAGGTGTAGTAGATAGTTGTTGAGATCAACAATTTGTGCCTGTATCAAAGCCTCTATGAGTTCAGCAACATGGTGTTTGGCCTGGATGCAAGAATCAAGAAGTTCTAATTTCACAGTATTGGCTCTTATGGTGCATGTGGATGGGGAATAATATTCCAGTTCAGTGACATGCTTGACAGCGGTGATGGAAGTTTCATAGAGGTGTTGTATTTCCTCTTTTGTGGTAGGAGGAAAATTGGAGGGGAACAAGGGGGTGCTGCCCTTTTTAAATTCCGTGACAATTTTTACACACATAATTTGCAAAAATGGGGATTATTGTATGAGGCTACCGTAACCTTGGCAAGCTTGTGGTCGTTTTGGAAAAGGGTAGTATTGGGTTTGGGGACATATTGGTTGGTCAGGGATGGGGCATCAAAGTCTGAATTCAGATAAGGTATTAGACCATATGGGTAACCTGGTGGTGGGACAATCTCACCAAATTCGGTTACATCATCCAATAAGTTTCAGGGATTTTGGTTGATTTAGGAATAAGCGGTGATAGGTGACTTTAGTTGGGTAGATTATGGGGCGGGAGATTTTCTGGATTGAACATGGGTCCAAACCTTCTCCTGATTGGTTAACCTGGGTGTTTATTGGCTGTCTTAGGTTTAGCAAGTTTTTATTCAGCCAGCTTGGATTTGTGTGGCTCAATTTTGTTGCTGATTCTTTGCGCACTCAACCTGGGGGTGGGGGAAGCCAAAATCGCCACTTGAACGCTGTTGGTGTGGCCTATGGATAGAGTTGGCCGTGTTTGCAGAGTTTAAATTATATTGACATGTTTTTTGTGTGGTCCAACTTATGACAAAGGGGACAAATTGTGCGACCATTGTAAGTGCAAGCTCAAAAGAAATGGCCAGGTGTGGATGGAATATAGGCACACGGTGGGATGTGCTGGGCCATGTTCAGCTGATGGGGGTAATGGTGGTCATTTCCCGTGGTCCTGCGAGGCGTTCAGCACCAATTGGGAAAATGAATTGGAGGATAAGGTTTTCTCCTTAAGTAGACAACCCCAACATCAACTCCTCATAAAGTGTTTAAGAGGGAAGATGTGAGGAAAGGTTTGCAAAGGTCACCACGAAGTGTGGTATCATCTGGGAGATGTGTCTGGGTGGTTGTAATGAGGGAATTTTTGTATATTAAGGGCTTAGCTGCTGCAGCGGCTGTTCGCTCTTCAGTGGGGAATCCAATATCAAAATAGCCCTTGTAAGGGCTAAAGTTGATAAACCCTGCTGATGCAAAGGTGGCCGTTGTCAGCTCAATTATTGTTTTGCCAGAGTCTGGGAAGAAACATTTGTACTTGATGCAGAGGCAAAAGAGAATATTGGATTAGCGTATGGCTAGGGGATGGGGGCAGGTTGGGTGGGCTCATGCAAATTTTAGTACTAAGTCCCTTGGCGGGATATAGCATCTGGATGTATTTGGCAGGATGGACAAGCCAGTGCACATGCGTTTGCCTGCTGGGCTGTAAACGCTAGTGGGTGGAGCACCGCTGCCCCACACTGGGGCAGCAGGTGGTGGATCCAAGGACATAAATATGAAAATTGGTGCTGTGAGGAGGTGGTAGCAAATCAACTTGTTTATTCAAAATCGCTCAAAGTAGATGTCAAGTGGAAAGACTAAAACCATTTAAAAATACTATCAAGCTATGACTTCCTATCTCCCCTGATGAAATTACCATGACCAAAGGAAGGTCCCCACTCGCTGCTCTCATAATGGTGTTCATTGTCTCCTTGTTGGTTTCAGTGCTGGTCTCACTCAGCGGATAGAATCTAGCGACCCACCCTGAGGATCTAACCTTTCAGCCCCTGCCCAAGGATATACAGGAAATGATCCTTATCCTGAACATCAAACTAAACCGATCAAAATGGCTTATTACGCCCATGAACTGAATGAAGGAATACCACAATGAAGAAGAACCCTATGAGTGATACTGAAATATTCAAAGCCAGCGATTTGTCAACTTTCCCTCAATATTAAGTATATTCACAAATAGCCTCATTCAAATGCTAGACCAGAAAAATTTACACAAGTTCCCTTATCTGAACCAATTGGTTCCATACAGCCCAGGAGGCGTGAGCAAAATTGGTACATTTCTCAGCCATGTAGTTGGGGGCTTGAATTAACGTTTATAAACCAAAATTTTCTTCTCATTTCTCCCATCAGAACTTACTCTTGCATTTTGAGAATGGCGATGCCGTGTATACTATAAATGCTATCTTGGGTGTTGGTATACCCCTGATAAAAGTTAAGTCTTTCCGACCATCTAGTACTTCAAAAAGTTAAGTCTTTCCTTGCTACACCATATGTATAACAATAGGGATCCATGTTGTTAAATATTGGATATAACCATATTACTTGCCTGACCAAGATTATAAATTTGCTTACCCGCTAAGGAATGAAGCCCACTAATGGATATGAAAGTTATCATTCCATATGATGACTATGATTCAGTGAATATCTTAATTTAATATTTATCAATCCACTGGTTTTGATCAGCTGGATTGATAATGTTTTGTCAAGGGATTGTCCCGGACATCAAACAAGCAATTAAGTTGTTAATTTTATATTGTAATTTATTTTTACTTGTAGCTTTTCTTTCCCATAACAATCACTTTAGTTACTACAATTTGATTCAAACAGCAATTTTGATAATCACACAGGAGAGATGGGCGATTTTAATAATAAATCTAATACAACCTGGGCGAGCTTCACATCAAGAGGTGCGCAAAACAGTGCACCTAATTACAAGAAACGCCCTGGGGGGGAACCAGGAACCCAAGACGCCAAGAAACCACAAACTCAGACACTGTCTGGGTTTATGGTAGTTACTATAAAACAAGATCAATACATGTATATCCAATGTAACCAACCCCTTTTAAAGCTGGAACATGGGCTCCGACTCTTCCTTGGGGATGATAACCTGACCCTGCGGGAGAAAACATGTGAGGCACAGCCCTCCCTTTTCCCCCACGCGGTATATGTCGCCACCAACAAAATGGGCCGTAGTTGGATCAATATTGGTTTTGAAACAGCTGAAGAAGTGGAAGCCGCAGCAAAAGTCTGCGTCAAAATTGCCCTTCCAAAGGGCAAAAAAATTGTTCGCACCGCACACACTAGATGGAACAAAGTGAAAAGTTTGTTCATCTCCTTCAAATCACTCCCTACCAACCTTTCTCATAAGGTAATCAAAGAGCTCCGCAAAGGGCTTGTAGCCTATGAAGAAACTATGCAACTAAAATTACAACGATTTTGCCTGATGCCAACCCTGTGCACAGGCAAAGCTATTGCCATGATCAACCCATTCCCTGAAGTGGAAGATGACTTTTCAAGAATCCTTGCACAGCAGAGTTTCACTTTGCAGATGGGGGACAGTCATCCACATTCCAAGTTACACCAGAAAGTGCACCACCTATATGCAACCGCTGCGGTTCATTGGGACACAAGGAACAAGAATGCCCCATGAAGGAGGGCTTAATGGAAGCAGACTACTGTGAGGAAGCCATGGACAAAAGTAACAAAAACTTCGCCAGAATGACCAACAGCCACCACCCATTCCGCTGGAGTGAAGATGGACTTTACTCCATCATGGACCCAGTTACACATAAAAAATGCAAAGTGGCACAAAAAGCCTGCAAGCGAGCAGCGGCTGAGGCAGCAGCGCACGCAGAATCATCCATTGACCCTGGACAGATTCAAGAGGATATTTCAGATATTCACTGAGCCAACCAATCAGAACAATATGCCCAGGGTGCAAATTTTCACAGTTACTCGACTGAGTCACCAAGCACATCAATCATGCACACTTTAGGGACAATTCAGCCACAATATGGGCGAAAATGCGGTGCACAAATCTTCAAATTTGAACCCCAAAATTACAGAACCCAATCAGCACTCCATTTTGAACCATCATGAGATACGTGCAGGAAAAGATAACGCAAATTCAAAAACTGCAATTCCCGCGAAAAATTGAGTCAGATCAGGGGAACTGACATTGTCACTGAGAGAGTTGGAGTACAGACGCAGAGCATGGCAAAGATGAGCCGCGGTGGGTTAGGGCCAGAGGGCCTAACTCCCCACTCCTGAGGCGCTGTGGGCACCTCAGTGTCAATAGGGATGCTAAAATTGTGGGAGCCAGAGCTCAAACATTCCAAGCCAAATAGCTGGACTTCCTGCGAAAACCCCTTGTAGACATCTAGGCCATCCAAGAAACCCACTGTCTACAAGGGGAAGAAGGATCCTGGTCAGCCAGGGTCTCACCATCACAATCAGTATGGATGTCTCACTGTTGGGTGATCATCTAAAATAACAAAAAATTAAAAATTACAAACTCCTCATTATACCTTCATGGCCGCATCCTGGTAGCAACGATCACATGCCAAGAGGAAACAATCTCAATAGCATGCAACTATGCACCATGCACTGCAGCTGAGAGAAAACAATTTCTCAAAACCATCCCAACGCTCACCCTCCCACCAGATACCATCATGTTGGGTGACTTTAACTGCTGGGATAACCCCAACAGGACCAATGGCCAAACCCCAGGGTTACCCACCAGGACACATTGAATTCCGCACAATGAAGGCATCCCTTGGCCTACAGGATGCCCTCCCCCCCGGATCACCACTCCTTCCCCACATGACACAGCCCAACATACTCAAGGGAGCACTCATATCAATGAGCCACATCGATCACATCCTCGTTCTGCAAACCCAATGATCAAGAATTTCCAAAATTTACAACAAAAAAGTCAATTTCTCCAACCACCGACTTGTTTCAGTGCAGTTATCGCCAACCCAAACCCATGCACAGGTGTCGCCCTGGAGAAAGCTACACCCAGAAAACATAAAATTACCCAAAATATCTGACTGGGTTGAACACAAGGCCATGAACCAAGAATTCACAGCCCCATTCACATCGGATCCCATTGTAACTTGGGCAAATTTCAAAAAGGAACTAATCAACAAAACTTGACATCTCGCATCACATAAGTACGCTGCTGATACAGCCACAATCAGGCGTACCTTGGCAGAACTGGACCACCTTGAGCTTAACACCCTGAGATCTGGTTATAGCCCCAACTGGGGATGCAATTGGGCGGAAATATCCGCCTGACTAAACACCCTCATCTTCAAGCACCAACACAGAATCAAAGTATTGAACTAAGGTAAGTTCATAAAGGAAGGTGAAACATGTTCGACATATTTCTTCAGACAATTCCACTCCTGCGGCAACCAGCCCACGTGCACACAGGTCTGCAAGACTGACGTCACCGTGGCAATTGACCCTGAGGAGGTCAAGGCAGAAGTACACCGCTCTACACCGAATTATACCATGATATGCCAACAGACCCACAAAAAATCACAAAATTTATACAAACTTCCAGAATACAAAGCACACCCTGAACTACAATATTCTAAATCTAATTACATGGGAGGAGCTTTAGAACAATCTGCGGTGCACCACATAGAAAATGCCCAGGGCCTGATGGGATACCCTACGAATTTTCCAAAATTTAGTTTCAACAAATCGCCCCCCTCCTATTGGCGTCAATGAACCAGAGTTTGTTGCAAAAAAGCCTATTACCAGGAGGCCATGGATCATATTTCATAACCTTATATAAAAAGGGTGACAATCTGGACCTGGCCAACTGGCGTCCAATCGCACTCTCTAATACTGACACAAAAATTCTAACAAATTTTTAGCAGCCAGATTAGGCGCAATTGCCTCTGACATCCTGTCACCCGACCAGTTTGGTTTTATATCAGGGCGCTCAATCTGGAAAAACATACACCCTGTTGCAAACATATGTCAGTACAAAGCAACTGGAGCCCTGGTCTTCTTAGACCAGGAAAAGGCATATGACCGCGTTAGTTGGCCATACCAAAAGGAATGTGTACACGCTTTCAAACTCCCAACCATATTCATAAACTGGGCGATGCTCCTTACAGAATCTGTAACCATGACTGTATGCAGCCCTGGCTTCCTAACTAACAAGATCACACCACATAGAGGGCTCAAACAAGGGGACCCCCTCAGCCCACTACTGTATAATTTCAGTTTTGATCCACTCCTCCGCGTAACTGACTCACGCCTCATGGGCATAACTGCACAAGGCCAGCCAACAGTCAAGATACCGGCCTTTGCAGATGACTGCGTGGCAGGTATAGCTAACAACAATGATGCCTGACAGCTGGAACGCACCCTAGAGAGTACTCCATGGTGAGCAACGCATCGCTCAACAAAAGGAAAACAGAAATCATTCTCTTAGGAAAGTACATCAACAAGTGGGCTACAACTTAGAAACTCATACACCCATATGAAGGAAAAACCCACTCATCTTACCTTTTGCATCACCTCCCACCACCACTCCTGTCCGCCACCTTGGGATATGGCTGGAAACAGGGGGATATGCCAATGAGACAATGGAAAGCAACCTACTACAGCGGGTATCCAACCGCGTAGCCTCCCTCAAGGGAAGATCACCAGGACTAATGGGGCGAGTAACTGTTGATAAAAAACTCATTCTCTCAATACTATGGTACCCTGCCCACGCGACCGCCTTCTCACCCACCTTTATAACTTCAATCCGCGCGCTCATCCAAAGCTGGCTGTGGCCCAAATCCCATCCTCCCATATGGATGGAAAAATCTTTGGCCCACGCTTAAGCGGAGGTATGGGACTAATAGATTTTGAAAGCCACGCCAACTGCATCCTGGGTACCTGGATAAAGGAAGTTCTTGACCCAGACCTCCCGCAACAACACTGGTCCAGGGCAGAGAGGACTAACTTTGCACAGGCGCTCAAATTAACCAACCCACATAGCCAACCCAGACTACTATCATACCTTGCTAAACACCTTACCGCAACAGGCCTGCATGGAACCCCCTCACTTCAAACGCATCCTCTGAACCATCTGCCGCATGGGATGGACCGTAGAGAACACTGGTACTGTGCAGGGAAGGGGACGACCCAGCTCCCACTTTAAATTAAAAAATCCAGAAAACCACCCCCAGAGAGACATGCTTGCTATGACCCCAACCATTTCTAGAATCGAATACTTAGATGCGTTGGACATCTCTTATGACTTAACCACACAGAAGACAGTGTGGAGAATGACGCACCACCCACTCCTACAGCTGAGGGTAAGAGCCAACGCCTGGCGCTGTCTGAGAAGGACCTATAGGATGGCAGACCAATCCAATTCCCTCCACGCAATTTGCGCAGTATGTGGAGGGGAGGGTTCCCTACATCACCGCCTAGAAACATGCCCCCCAACCAAATCCATATGGCAGGAAGTCGCGCGCCTGCTTAAGATCCAAAACGAGCAGAAATTTTCTATATCAAAGAGCCTCCTCGCGCTCCAGATTGAGTCACTAATCCTATCTACCCTTTGCTCCCTAATGATACCCATTGCAATGTGGACAATCCACACCATTACCTTATATGCGTTCAGGGGCACGGTCCCAACCATCCATGGGGTTATCAACAGGTTCCACGTCCACTTACTGGAGCACTTCCAAGCATGGCTCTATGGATATATGAGGCCAAGGCAACAGGCGCTCATAGAATCGTGGTTCCCACTTTGGTTCCTCCGCACAGACCCCTTCCTTCACACCTGCTCCATAGCGGGGGAAACCCCCTCAGAGTAGCGCACCAACCCCCCCCCATACCTGGCAGTCCCGCTGGCAACAGGGGTAACCTGAGTACCCTGGGGTGCCCAATTTTATATATCTTTGTTTTCCACACATACTCGGTCTTGCCCGTCCCCGGGTCAGCTTGCCTCGGTTAAATAAATTTATTTTACTTGTAGTACTCAATCAGGTTTTGTCACTGATTGACTTAGGGATTATTAGAGTTGCTAGGCGATTGATGACACCTTAATAGAAGCTGACCTTTTAAACTTTTGGGTATTGCGGCCTGCTGGTTATAGGTAGGAGTCCCATTATCTAAACAGGTTGCTAAGCTTCGTTTATTTGAGTAAGCCAACCAGGGGATGGATATTACTAAAACTAAAAACTAAAAAAACTAAACCATCTAGTACTAAAAAAAAATTAAAAAAACTAAAAGCTAACGTAACTAATTGATTCAAACAAAACGCCCAAATGAGCGGATTGAATGAAACACTGAACAAAACAACCAACCAGGTCTGCAGCAGAGATCGCTTATCCCTCCATGATGGAAGGGGAGGTGTGATTGGGGGGCTCATCTTTGGCAGCAGCTTCCTCATCTCAGAGTAAGGTACGTTTCAAGGTGAATAGCAAGGGCGTTGGGGAATTGGCGGCATGTGGTTCAACATCACTAATGATTGGTATTTCATGGAAATTGCCAGCTATGAAAATGGCAGTGAATCATTTGGATAAAGCTTTTTCAGCTTTAATGCGGGCATCTGGTAGTTTAACAAACGTGGTAATATTGGTTTGGGTAATATTAGCTTCAGGATTCTGTGCTACAGCTACCACGTTCTGGATAGCGTCATTGACATTTATGTGTAATTGACTCATTGTATTCTTACTTTGTGTGGTGAGGGTTGAGGGGATAACAGGAGGGGGAATACATCCTGTGAGCATCGCCCTTGATTTGGCGACAGCTTTGCATAGGGGATGACAATATGGTGTAGCAGCTGGTTTGACTTCAAGCTGGTGGTCACTGTAAAATGATTCAGCATTTGGCTGTGGGGCATGTAAATGAGGGTTGTATTTGGCGTCTCATTCTACATTTTCAAACTGCTCTATTTGCAGAGATGGTTTTTCAATGAGATTACCTGAATCATCAATTTCAACTTATAACTCCTATGGTCTCTTATTGAATTGAATTGGGGAATCAGCGTATGGTTGAGGTTTGGTTGATTTGTTGAAGAAGGCATGGGATTGAACTAAGGTTCAAGCCAGTGCTTGATTAGAGAAATCATGTATTGCACTGGGGCGAGGAGGATGCTGATTGTTGGCTACAGGTGCAGCTGCAGCATCAAGCTTTGGGGGAGGGGGAGTTAGGATTGTGCCCCATACTGGAACTGGCGTGGGGTGGGTGGCAGATTGGAGGTTGGTGGACAAATAATCTGAGCTGTCAGATGTAGCTAAGGAGGGGCACTTGCATTTTGAGTGGTTCAACTTGAGACAGGATGAACTGATCATCCGCCCACCCTCGACGCAGGCCCAAAATAGATGATCAGAGGCAGAAAGAATGACAGCGTGAGGGGGAATTGACACAGCGATTTTACTTAATTCAGGGCTGATTGTGGTATACGCCTGAGGCCCAGCGAGGCGTGTGTCCCCATTTGGGACCACAAATTGTAAGATGGGGTTGGAGACATAGGCTGCCAAACCGTCCATCAGCTCTTGGTGGAGCACCGCAGGGAGGAGGTGGGTGGGCAAACCAGCAAACTGGACCACCAAAGTGGTGTCCACTGAGAGCTGGGTCCAAATTGTGGTAAGATGGGTAACCTGGAAAACCAGGGGCACTGTTGCTGCAGTGGCAGCATCAGCTTCACAGGTGAAGCTGAGATCAAAATACCCCTTATAGGGGCGGAAATCTATAAATCCAACGGGGCCATTACTGCCTGAGCCATTTTGATAATGGATTGGTCATGGTAAGGGAAGAGTTTCCATTAGTTGACCCTTAGGCTAAAATGCATGTTGCTCCATGGGAGCACCAGGGGGCAGTGAGGTACAGCTTGGGTATGAGCATTGTAGGCATCAAGGTTTTTGGGAGGAACAAATCATCCCAGGGGTTTGGTATGACTGGGCGAGCCAGTCTGAACATGTTTTCTGCCAGATAATAAATGGTGTGGGGGAGTTTTGCCGCTGACTTACACTGGAGCATCTAGCAGAGAATCTAAGGACATTAGAGCAAAACTACAGCGGGCGATTGAAATTTGCTTTCTTGTTTTCGATATAATTTGCCCAGAAAGTTACACCAAGTGGAAAGAGATTAGCAAGTTGCTAACCTGATAAGGGTGAAGTGCTGAAGTTGAATGAATGCAGTGGGACACAATCTTTGTTTCAACCCAAAAAATTATGTGTTTTAGTTGGGAGAGAACTGATTAAACTGATGAAGAAGGTCACCATTTCATGCCGCCCTGGAGGGTGAACTCATTGGCAAAGGCTGTCGTTTCCAAATGGGGTGCCATTAGAAGAGTTGGACGCTGAATCATCCTATATAATCTTGAAAATTATTAAATAAAGAAGATTTTTTAATCTCAAATATAGTTAGCTTATTATACATTTGTTGTATTTTTGGTACTCTTGGGATTAGAGTAGAGGGATCAGATATCACTGAAGCTAAAAATACTATCAATTCTCCACACTCCTGAGTCAAAAGAAGAACCTCTGTCCTAAACCTAGGTAAGTTCTATCTGAAGGAAGGGATAGAAGCTTCACCAAGAAGACCATTGAACTATGTAAATCTCTTTTGCTTTGATAACCAAATCAGAGCAAAGTTCGGTTTTTTTATAAAAATAAAAAAACAACTGCTCAATCAAGCCAAACTTACCAATGTTGATGCAGTCAACGCCTGCTGCCCTGGCTTGGGTGGTGGTGCGCCGCCATCTGGCATCTTTCATCCACTGCCAATGCATGCCCATGCTGGCTCTGCTAGCCCTCCCAACGCTACCAGACGTTATGTCCCCCTTGGGACTTGGCCCACCACCTCACAAGCTCCCAGATGGTGTTCCAGAGCCTTTTGGTGCTCCCATGGAGCAATTTGCATTTTGGCCTTGTAAGTTTTTGAAGATTAGCTCGCTTATAAGATTTATTCCTATTTTGATAATTGGGAAGAGTTTTGGCCAATAAATCCTAAAATATGCTATGTGTCTTATGGTATTTCCTAACCATTCAGAAGCTCACAAAGTTAAACAAAATATCTGAATCTCTTTGTCTCTTCTAGGGTAATTTTTCCTTTCTAATTGGGAACTCTACAGACACAGGTAATTATGACAAGCTCCCCTGAATGCTTGTCTACACTCTTAATATGAAGATTGAATTAAGATAGGAAAATATAAGATGAAAATTTGAAGACATGGAAAGATGATGTTTTTATTTTAGGCCAGGCGCCAGTATTTTATGCCTCTAGGACATCTCCTGGCCATACTCATTTATTAGATGAGTTAATTAAAGCCATGCCAATCCTCTATGGATTATGGCAGTGGTTATTAAAATATCCCCAAGATAATTTGGCCCTTGAATTAACTTAATTACAATTGTTTCAGCTCAATTGAAGGCACTACTACTCTCATAATTGGGAAGATTTTAGGCATAATATAGTACCTTAGCAGTGTATATTTGCCTTTCATTCAGCTTGATTATGTTTCATCATACAGCTGATGAAATACAATAAGTGGGGAAAAAGAGACTATAGAATTTGAATTATGATGCACCCCTAATTGGGATGTTGGCAGGCCTCTCAATAGTACTAGGTACTCCCTATTTGGGCTGTCCATGTGCAAGTACTATCATTTTGTCATACAGCTGATGAAATACAACAATTGATAAAAAAGAAATAATGGATTCAAATAATGATGCACCCTTAATCAGGACATCGGCAATCATCTCAATAGTACTTGGTACTCCCTAATTGGGAAGTATATATTTAAGTACTATCAAGCTGATTACAGTGATTGACATACATAAAAATTATTATTCATTAATTGTATTTGCATTAAATTCATAAATACAATTTAGTTTATGCTGTAGAATCACTTGGTTACCCAAGTAGTTTCCATAATTGGCTATAAAGTAATAATATCATAGCTATTATTAGCTATGATAATTGGGATGATTTAGATACAATTGAGGTAGTTTTGGAATGAATTTAGTTATGCAGATAAATTGAGAAAGATCAAAGGAGCCATCAATGGGATTAATCTATTAGCATTGATGGTTTTCTCAAAGGGTTTATTTTCAAGTCAACTATCAAATCTAATCTTTCCCCCCACTTGACTGAAATATAAACCCTGAGTTTCCCAATTCTCTCTTCATATCTGTAAACAACACCACTTCAGTATATCAGAAATTTGTCACTGCTTTTATTTCCAAACAATGTCATTATTTTAGAAAATTGGACTAAATATTTTTATGAATATGTTTTTAGATTGTTTTAATTTTTTGGTTAAAGTATCTTTTACTTTTTTCAACTTTAATGATGTCTATTCAGTCCTGTTTTTTTTCATTTAGATGCTAGATTGGCCCAAATTGGCACATGAAGATGAAGAACTAATTCTTGAGTCGCCTCCCCCCTCAAAGTGGAGGAATAAAATTCATTTTATCTATTGAAATTTACAATTTCTTTTTACTTGGAATACAAAATCTTATTCTTTTTTTACTTTATATATAGATGATAGAAAAAAATTATTTTCTACTTTTACTACTATTATGTATTTTTTTCTTATTATTATTTTTTTCTCATAACTATTATTCTCAATTATTTGTATATACTTATGTTTGAATTTTTCTAGCCAGTACAGGTTTTGAACTCAAACCCTGCACTTAGGGCGGAAGCAGTTTTACCTGCTCAGCTAACCACCCTTTTTATTTTTTTTCTATTTGTATATTTTCTTTTTATTATTATTATTTTCAATTACTTGTATATAGATATTTTTATATTTTTTCTCTTTAATTGGCCCTTTTCCTAAACTTCCTTAGAATTTTACACGGACTCAATTATATATATGGCCTGTTTTAACCTCTTTGATGGTATAAACAAACCTCAAAATTTTCTCAATAATCACAAATGGGCCAACCCAAATATGATTTAACTTCTATAACTGGCCTGATCCATGTGTGTTACAGAATAGTACCTCTTCCCCAACTTCAAATTCAGCCAAATTGTATTGACTTTTTGAATCCTTTTCATGTTGTGCCTTTTTAACAGCAAAACTGTTGTCAAAGGCTTGAGCTTGCAGGTTAATTAATGTTTCTGCAAGCTTCTCAGTGTATTGAGGATAACTGCTTTCACCAGGATCTTCTAGGACTGAATAAAGCAGCGATGGTAGGGCCAGATTTCTTCCATATAGGACCTGGAAAGGTGACAACTTTGTGGCCAAGTGATACGAAATGTTGTATGTGAACATGACCAAGCTTAGGAATGTACTATATTCAGATGGTTTGCTTGAGGTTAATTTTCATACAATATTCACAAGCGTCCCATTTACATGCTCAACTATTCCATTTGTCTTAGGATGGTAGGGAGCAGAGAGTGCACCTTTTACTTCCATCAGCTGGTTAAGCTTTGTAATTACATTGGCTGTAAAATTGGTTCTATTATCGGTCAAAATAACCTGTGGGCAACCATGCTTATGGATAACATTCTCAAGGATAAACTTGGCCGTGGTTGTTGCACCCACTTTCCAAATAGCCTTGGCTTCAACCCACTTAGTTAAGTGGTCAGTAGCCACGATGATGTACTTGGCCTTAGAGTTGTTAATGGGAAGTGGTCCAACAACATCTATTGATACAGTATGCCAAGCAAACTTGGGCCGAACAAGCTGGTAACATGTGCTTTTTCAGAATGGTTTTTCACCTTGGCATTCGGCACAACACTCCAGTGTTTCCTGGATATCAAAGTGCATTGACTCCCAGTAGTAGTACAATTTAAGATGTTCCTTGGTCTTCTTAAATCCACAATGACCTATGGCCTTATGCGCTGCCATCATTAGGTCCATTCAGGCTGAGGGTCGTGAAAAAATAACCTTTTTTCCATCAATAAATTTGTACACTACCCCATTTTCAATTGAAGTGCTTTTTGTAGATCTGTGAGTAATTTTTGAATGGATTTGGGCTCATCCTGAAATTTTCCACTGACCATCTTTTGAAATATCTCATCAGCGGCCAAACTGATGGTGGCAATTGTAGGTAAACGGGATAGGCAGTCAGCGTTTTGGTGCTTCACTCCTGCACAATGTTTAATTGTGTAAAAATAGGCTTGAAGCTTTAGCGCCCACCGCGCTAATCAGCCCTCAGGTTCCTTCAAGTTGTTCAGCCATCTTAGGGACAAATAGTCTGTAACAACTGTAAAGTGAGTGCCATGGAGATAAACTCAAAATTGCTTGTAGGCATATATAACCACCAAGCATTCCTATTCCATCACTGTATAGTTCCGTTCGTGGACATTTAAGGTCCAACTAGCAAAGGCAACTGGGTGTTCCTCGCCGTCTTCCCCTATTTGAGACAAAATGGCTCTTACTGCTGAAAGCGATGCATCAGTTTGGATGATAAACTCACGCTCAAGATCTGGATATCAAAGGACTGGGGCCGATATTAGGGCCAATTGAAGCTGATTGAATGCCTCTTGACAGGCTCAATTCCAGTCAAATATGACCTTGTTCTTAAGAAGATGAAACAACGTCTCTCCAATTTGTGCAAAATTGGCAATGAATTGGTGATAATAACCAATCATGCCCAGGAAAACCTGTATATTACTCTTGGATTTGGGCTGTTTCTCTTTGATATTGCATCCAGTTTAGATGGCTGGGGTCAGAGTCCTTCCTTATTAATAACAAACCCAAGATATTCCAATTGATCTTTGAAAAATTGACACTTCCGGGGTTTGATTTTCAGATTTGCAGCCACTAGTCTCGTAAAAACTGCTTCTAGATGTTCTAGGTGGTCAGTGAAGGTGCGGCTAAAGACACTTATATCATCCAAATAAACCAACACACAAGATAATTTTTAATCTCAATGACATGTCCATCGCTCTTTGAAACGTAGCTGGGGCATTGCAAAGTCCTTGTGGCATCCTTGTTGGCTGGAATAGGCCCTCTTGAGTTATAATGTGCATTTTTTGCACTCCTCTTCAGGCATATCAATCTGCCAATATCCGCTTATTAAGTCCATAGTGGAGAAGAACTTTGCGCCTCCAAGTCAAATGTGATTAAGGGCGTCAAAGCTACTTGCACATTCCCCCAGATAATCCATAAGTTCTAACGCTCCTGAGGGATGACTAAAGGCTGGGATCATAACACAATGCAAGTTTCAGTATGGCTTGACAGCATGCTGCATTGCAATATTTGCATCAAATTTGTCTATAGCACCTGAACTGAGTAAGACCTGATCCTCATGGAAAAATTTATCCGTAAAGTCTCAGATAGACTCATTCCACTGAAATTAAATATTGAGTAGGTCTACCTTCTTACCTTTCTTTCTTGTAACAATCACTTTAGCTACTACGATTCAATTTGAACAGCAAATTTGGATAATCACACACAGGAAAGATGGGCGACTTTAATAACAAAAATAATACAACATGGGCGAGCGTCGTGGCAAGCGGTGCACTTAACGGTGCAACTAAGGGCAAGAAACGCCCTGGAGGGGGATCAGGAACCCAATCTGCAAAGAAATAGCAAACTCAGACACCATCTGGGTTTATGGTATTTACTGTAAAGCAAGCGCAATACATGTACATTCAATTCAACCAACCTTTGTCAAAGGTGGAACATGGGATCAGACTCTTCTTTGGGGATGAGTCACCAACCCTGTGGGAGAAAACATGTGAGGCACAGCCCTCACTTTTCCCTCACGCGGTGTATGTAGCCACCAACAACATGGGATGCGGCTGGATCAATATTGGTTTTGAAACAGCTGATGAAGCTGATGCTGCAGCAAAAATTTGCATGGAAATTGCCCTCCCTGAGGGCAAAAAAATTGTGCACACCGCGCGCACTAGATGGAACAAAGCAAAAACTTTGTTCATCTCCTTTGACTCGCTCCCCACCAACCTTCCTCATAAGGTAATCGAGGAGGAGCTCCACAAAGGTCTTGTGGCCTATGGAGAAATCCAACAACTTGAACTACAGCGATTTTGCTTAATGCCTGACCTATGCACGGGCAAAGCTATCGCTGTAATGAACCCCTTCCTAGAAGTGGAAGAGGATTTATCCAGAATTCCCCACGCAGCAGAATTTCACTTTGCAGATGGGGGCCAGTTGGCTGCATTCCGAGTTACACTGGAACGCGCACCACCCATTTGCAACCACTGTGGCTCACTGAGCCACAAGGAACATGCATGCCCTGTAAAAGAGGGCTTAATGGAAAATGATTTTTGTGAAGAAGCTATGGACAAAGATAATGAAAACTTCGCCAAAATGACTGATGGCCACCACCCATTCCGCTGGGGTGAAGATGGACTATACTTTATCGTGGACCCAGTTACAAGTAAACAGCGTAAAGCAGCACAAAAAGCCCGCAAGAGAGCAGCGGCTGAAGCGGCGGCACACGCGGAATCCGCCATTAACCACGGACAAATTCAGGAGGATATTTCAGATATTCACCAAACCAACCAATTAGAACAATATGCCCAGGTCGAAAATTTTCACAGTAACCAGACTGAGCCACAAAGCGTCATCAGTCATGCACATACTGAGGAACAATGCAACTGCAATTTGGGTGAAAATGCGGTTCACAATGCAACAAAGTTGAACCTCAAAAATATAAAATCCAATCAACAACCCGCATCAAATCAACATGAGACCTGTGCAGGAAAAGTTGATGCAAATGCAAAAAACCGCAATTCCCTTTTTCATTGGGTCAGATCAAGGGAACCAACAATGGCAGTAAAAGAGTTGGAGTACAGATGCGGAGCATGGCCAAAATGAGCCGCGGTGGGATAGGACCAGAGGGTCCTCCCAACCGCTCCTGAGGCGCCACGGGCACCTCAGTGTCAATAGGGATGCTAAACATCATGGGAGCCAGGGCTCAAACATTCCAAGCCAAATAGCTGGACTTCCTGCAAAAACCCCTTGTAGACATCTTGACCATCCAAGAAACCCAATGTCTACAAGGGGAAGAAGAATCCTGGTCAACCAGGGTCGCACCATCACAATCAGTATGGACATCTCACTGTGGGGTGATAGTCTAAAACAACAAAAAATTTAAAATTACAAATTCATCATCACACTTGCACGGTCAAGTCCTGGTAGCAACGATCACATGCCAAGAGGAAACAATCTCAATAACATGCATCTATGCACCGTGCACTGCAGCTGAGAGAAAACTATTTCATAAAACCATCCCAACACTCACCCTCCCACCAGATATCATCAAGTTAGGCGATTTCAACCGCTGGGATAACCCCAATACAGATTGATGGCCTAATCCCAGGGGATACCCACCTGGACACATTGAATATCGCACAATGAAGGCATCTCTTGGCTTACAGGATGCTCTTCCTCCCAATTCACCAATCCTTCCCCATATGACAAGACCCAACATATGTGAGGGACTGCTCATATCAATGAGCCACATCGATCACATCCTCATTCTGCAAACCCAATGATCAAGAATCTCTAAATTTACAACAAAAAAGATCAATTTTTCTGATCAACAATTAGTTATGGTGCAGTTAGCGCCAACCCAATCCCACACACAGGTGTCGCCTTGGAGAAAGCTTCACCCAGAAAATATAAGATTGCCTGAGATATCTGACTGGGTTGAAAACAAGGCTACAAACCCAGAATTCACAGCCCCATTCACTTCAGATCCCATTGGAACATGGTAAAATTTCAAAAAAGATTTAATCAACAAAACCTGACATATTGCATCACGCAAGTATACCGCGGACACAGCCACAATCAAGCGTACCTTGGAAGAACTAGACCACCTGGAAATAAATACTCTGAGATCTGGCTATAGCCCTAATTGGGGACGCAAATGGGCAGAAATTTCAGCCCAACTTAACAATCTCATATTTGAACACCAACACAGAATCAAAGTATTGAACAAAGGTAAGTTCATAAAGGAAGGCGAAACCTGTTCAACATACTTTTTCCGCCAATTTCACTCCCTCAGAAACCAGCCCACGTGCACACAGGTCCGCAAGACCAACAGCACTGTGGCAACTGACCCTGAGGAGGTCAAGGCGGAAGTACACCGCTATTACACCGAATTATATCGCGATATGCCAACAGATCCACAAAAAATTGAGGAATTTATTCAAACTGCCAAGATACAAAGTACACTACTAAATTACATTATACTATCCCTTATCACATGGGAGGAGCTTTGGGAAAAAATTCGCGGTGCACCACATAGGAAATGCCCAGGACCTGATGGGATACCCTACGAATTTTACAAAAAATAGTTTCAACAAATCGCCCCCTCCTATTGGCGTCAATGAACCAGAGTTTGTTGCAAAAACGCCTATTACCAGGAGGCCATGAATCCTACGTTATAACCTTGTATAAAAAGGGTGACAAGTTGGACCTGGCCAACTGGCGCCCAATTGCACTCTCCAACACTGACACAAAAATTTTAACAAAAATTCTAGCAGCTAGATTAGGCGCAATTGCATCTGACGTCCTATCACCCAACCAGTTTGGGTTTATACCAGGGCGTTCAATCTGAAACAACATACACCCTGTTGCAAACATTTTCCAATCCAAAGCAACTGGTGCCCTGGTCTTCTTGGATCAGGAAAAGGCGTATGACCGTGTTAGCTGGCCATACCTAAAAGAATGTCTACATGCCTTTAAACTCCCACCAAGATTCATAAAAATGGCCGATGCTCCTAACAGAATCTGCAACCATGGCTGTATGCGGCCCTGGATTCCTAACAAGCAAGATTAAACCACACAGAGGGCTCAAACAAGGGGATCCCCTCAGCCCACTGCTATACAATTTCAGCTTTGACCCGCTCCTCCAAGTAACTGACTCACGTCTCATGGGGATAACCGCACAAGGACAACCAACAGTCAAGATACTGGCCTTTGCAGATGACTGCGTAGCAGGTATAGCAAACAATGAAGATGCCCAACAGCTGGAACAAACTCTAGAGGAATACTCCAAGGTGAGCAATGCATGCTCAACAAAAGGAAGACAGAAATCATCCTCTTAGGCAAATACACAAACAATTGGGCCACAACATCAGAACCTCACACCAACACTTGAAGAAAAAACCCAATTATATTACCCTTTGCAACACCTCCCACCACCACTCCTCTCCGACACCTTGGAATCTGGCTAGAATCAGGGGGATATGCTAATGAGACAATGGAAAGTAACCTGTTACAACGGGTATCCAAACGCGTCGCCTCCCTCAAGGGAAGAACCCCAGGACTAACAGGACGAGTTACAGTTGCTAACTCGCTCATCCTCCCGATACTGTGGTACCAGGCCCATGCAATAGCCTTCTCACCTACCTTTATAACCTCAGTTCGCGCGCTTATCCTGGGCTGGCTGTGGCCTGGCTCTCACCCTCCTATACGGATGGAAACACTATTTGGCCCACGCTCAAGCGGAGGCATGGGACTAATAGATTTTGAGAGCCATGCCAATCACATCCTAGGTACCTGGATAAAGGAAATCCTTGCTCCAGACCTCCCACAACAACATTGGTCCAGAGCAGCAAGGACTAACTTTGCACAAGCGCTCAAATCAACCAAACCACATAATCCATCCAGACTACTTTCATACCTTGCCAAGCACCCTAATGCAACGGGTCCAAATGGAACCTCCCCTCATTTCAAACATATCCTCCAAACTACCCGCCGTATGGGATGAACCATAGAGAACATGGGTACTATACAGGTAAGGGGACGACCCAGCCCACAATTCAAATTAAGAAACCCAGAAAACCACCCCCAGAGGGATATTCTCATGCAACAACCCCAAGCAAAGCTAGGATAGAATACCTAGATATGCTGGACATTCCCTATGATTTAACCACACAGAAAGCAATGTGGAAAATGACACACCACCCACTCCTACAACCAAGGATAAGAGAAAACGCCTGGCGCTGTTTGAGAAGGACCTATAGGACGGCAGACCGCTCCAACTCCCTCCACAAAACATGTGCAGTATGTGGAGGGGAGGGATCCCTACATCATTGCCTAGAAACATGTCCCCCAACCAAAGATATATGGCAGGAAGTCGCACGCCTGGTCAAGATTCAAAACGAATAGGAATTCTCAATATCAAAGAGTATCTTCGCGCTCCAGATCGAGTCACCAATCCCATCTACACTCCGCTCCCTAATAATACCCATTGCAATGTGGACAATACACACGATTGCATTAGATGCGTTCAAGGGCACGGTCCCAACCATTCATGGGATTATTAACAGATTCCATGTCCACTTACTAGAGCACTTCCAAGCATGGCTCTATGGATATATGAGGCCAAGGCAACAGGCGCTCATAGAATCGTGGTTCCCACTTTGGTTCCTCCGCACAGACCCCTTCATTCACACCTGCTCCATAGCAGGGGAAACCCCCTCGGAGTAGTGCATCAACCCCCATACCTGGCAGTCCCGCTGGCAACAGGGGTAACTTGAGTACCCTGGGGTGCCCAATTTATATATTTCTTAGTTATTCTCTTAGTTTCACATATATTCGGTAATGTCTGTCCCCTGGTCAGCTTACCTCGGTTAAATGAAATAAATATTGAGTAGGTCTGTCTTCCTGGCTGATAATTTATCAAGGCCTTCAAATTGTCTTATGATGGCCTTTTTTGCATCTGAATAGGACTAATCGTCACCCAAATAGAGCATAACAAGATTGACACTATGTGAGTCCAGACAATTAATGAGAGCTGTAGACTTTGCATGATATGATCCTCCTTGCATAGCCTTTTTGAACAATTTTATAAATGAATGGACATTTCCTTTTTTGTCAAATTTTGGAAAATTCAAGGGTTTAAAGTCATCGCGCCCAGTTTTGCCAGAGGAGTTATGCTTCATCTAGAGTTTGAACGTTCGGGGGAACTTTCAGTCAGAATTGAAGTTCATTCACAATGAGTGTCATCTGGAGTTGGGATGGAAGCAAGGATTTTTGGCGTTGAGCGAACATATGAAATATCTGTTTCATTATCCATCTCAACTCCAGAGGATTCTGCTTCATGAAATTGCTCTGAACTACTCAATTTGAACTCCTGAATTTTGGCCTTATGTGATTTCTTCAGTTGTATTCTGCCCAAATACTTAGAGGTTTTGCTGCTCTCCCCCTCGAGGACTAGTCAAACAGTTGCAACTTCTCTCCTTTAGGTCATTGACTTCCTTTTTAGGTCTTCACGTTCTTTCTGAAATATAATTTGAGAAGCCAATATGTGCTTCACATCTTCAGTCAGATTGGCAACGCAGTCATTAGTTGCTGATAGATGTGTTTGAAGATCTTGTTTTACTTTAGTAAGTTTGATATTCTTTGCTTGCACAGATGATATTGTTGACCAAAGTTTCATAAATTCTTCCTGGATTTGCTCAAATTATTTCCTCATTATTCGGCCCTATTGGCATGGCAGCCAGTTCTTTGATGCTCTTTTGCAATATGCTCAATTTAGTTTGGACATATTCATCGAGTTGAACATGCATGTTTTTCAATTCCAAATGGCTTTTCTGAGCAAATGTGGAATTTTCAGTTAGACATTCAGTCCTAGATGATAAAAATTTAGAATAATTCTCCGATTTCTGGCAGCATTTACTGATATTATTGACCCACCCACTGGTCAGTCCATGTAAAAAGAGGACCTCAGCTGCAATTTTTGGAACTTTTTCATTGAGTTGATCTTCCAATGTGTTCACTCTTATGTGGTCATCTTTCACCTGTTCCATATTACTTACAATAGCCTTTCTAACTTCATCAAAACAGGAATTCAGCTTATCCAGTAAGCCTAATTGGGAATATCGCTCCTCCTCTTGTATTCTGTAAATTTCCGCAATCTCTAGATTTTGTCAAGCCAAAATCTTTTGGGTATGCTTGATTGAGGGCTGTATGAAGCTAACCAAAAACTTGTTGGTTGCTTGTGTACAGTTGAGGCGTTTTTCAAGATTGCCATGGTCGCCTCTCAGTACCGCATATACATCTCCATCTTGAAGGCCTGATCCTTCAAGTAGTAAAACAGCCCAAAAGATGGATCCAAAATTGATGTACTGATTCTATACCCATGAAATAGGGTCTCCATTATCTCCTTCACACTGTCAGAGGTAAACTCGATAGGGCTGGTTGTGTCCACATGCCTTCCTCCCACCATGATCAGATCCAAGGAGTATGAAGTGGTCTCCTGGGTATTCTGGCGTGCAGTGTTGAAGTACTCAGTGACTTCTCTGTCACTGGTTTCCATGTCATTTTCGTCATAAACTTCTGTCAGTTCCTACCTGGTATTTGGATGAATTATTCATATTAAAGTGTAAGGTGGTTTTTAGTGACCACCACTTGTAAGTTTTTGAGGATTAGCTCACTTATTAGATGTATTCCTGTTTCGATAATCTGGAAGAGTTTTGGCCAATAAATCCTCGAATATGCTACATGTTTTACAGTATTTCCTAACCGTTTGGAAGCTCACAAAGCTAAACAACAATATCTGACTCTCTTTGTCTCTTCTAGGGTAATTTTCCCTTTCTAATTGGGAACTCTCCAGACACAGGTAATTATGACAAGCTCCCCTGAATGCTTGTCTACACTCTTAATATGAAGATTGAATTAAGATAAGAAGATATAAGATGAAAATATGAAGATATTGAAAGATAATGTTTTTATTTTAGGGCCAGGCGCCAGTATTTTATGCCTCTAGGACATCTCCTGGCCATACTCATTTATTAGATGAGTTAATTAAAGCCATGCCAATCCTCTATGGATTATGGCAGTGGTTATTAAAATATCCCCAAGATAATTTGGCCCTTGAATTAACTTAATTACAATTGTTTCAGCTCAATTGAAGGCACTACTACTCTCATAATTGGGAAGATTTTAAGCATATTATTAGCACCTTAGCGGTGTATATTTGCCTTTCATTCAGCTTGATTATGTTTCATCATACAGCTGACAAAATACAATAAGTGGGGAAAAAGAGACTATAGAATCTGAATAATGATGCACCCCTAATTGGAACATTGGCAGGCCTCTCAATAATACTAGGTACTCCCTGTTTGGGCTGTCCATGTGCAAGTACTATCATTTTGTCATACAGCTGATGAAATACAACAATTGATAAAAAAGAAATAATGGATTCAAATAATGATGCACCCTTAATCAGGACATCGGCAATCATCTCAATAGTACTTGGTACTCCCTAATTGGGAAGTATATATTTAAGTACTATCAAGCTGATTACAGTGATTGACATACATAAAAATTATTATTCATTAATTGTATTTGCATTAAATTCATAAATACAATTTAGTTTATGCTGTAGAATCACTTGGTTACCCAAGTAGTTTCCATAATTGGCTATAAAGTAATAATATCATAGCTATTATCAGCTATGATATTTGGGACGATTTAGATACAATTGAGGTAGTTTTGGAATGAATTTAGTTATGCAGATAAATCGGGAAAGATCAAAGGAACCATCAATGAGATTAATCTATTAGCATTGATGGTTTTCTCAAAGGGTTTATTTTGAGTCAACCATCAAAATCTAACAGGCCTTCAGGTCAAATATGGGAATCTTTTTCAATATTCAAATGCAGCCATCATTGAGATGCCACAGCAGTTTTCAAACCCGCTGACTTCATTGACTTCCACCCCTTTATGGGATACTTTGACCTCAGCTTCTGCTCAGAAGCTGATGCAGAAGCAGCATCTAAGCTGAAAATCATTTTTAAAAAAATTCATATTCCCACCATTCACATGTGACTCCCAGATGAGGCTACTTTGAAAGTTCAGTTCAACTGGTTGCCCTCCTATGACTCTCCTGAACGCCTCTGTTATGAGCTCATAGAGGGTTTGGCCATTTACGGTGCAGACACCATGTTGCAGCTGTGGTTCCCAACAGGGCGGATCAGTTGGCAGGACCTCACGCCTTTGCAATGATCCACCCTTTTCATCATGATTCTCACCCCACGATTCCCTTTGCACTGTGATCAGATCTGCCCCTGATCTCCCATTCTGGGTGTGCATCAAAAATGGCTGCACCATTTGCCCCTTGTTTTTCAAACACAATCATTCAAAGCACATGTGTCCTACAGCTTCCGCCACTGCTGCTTCCGCCATTCCTCCTTCTGGCATTGGTTCAGCGGCCGCTTTGCCCCAATTCTTTGAATGGGGCTCAATCCTCCCACCTCCTACCTTGGGGAAATCGGGTTTGGCTCCCAAAGCAGTGCTCAATCGTAATACAAATTTTTAAAAATTTTAAAAATAATTTGACTGTATTACTGAATCCCAATTTTATGGCTGAACCAGTTTCAGCTGAGCTGCCATGGTCAACTTCCAGCAACTAATCAGCTTCACCCACCTCTCCAAATTCTGGTTGCTAGCCCTGCATTGGCCAAGCTAAATCCATTTGAGTCTCTCAAATAGATTGATGAGGATGAACAGCCATATCATGTGAAACCAGATTTTGCTTTGGAGGAGCTCTTTGTTGACCCTTCCAATTTTCGCCCCCACCCTTTTTGCTCTTAAAACGGTTTTCTGGTTTATAAAAATATTAACATAATGGCAGTTGAGGCTGCAGCTGCCCCTGTCAACATACCACTTCGCCAGCAACTTCATGGGGCAATGGAGCCCCTTGTTGAGGGTATTTTCCATCCCCAATTTTCCTCATGATTTTGAGGAAGATGCGAAGTATGAAATTGAAAAGCTTGCTTTCAGTGGAGCCACGCTTGCATTGATGCAGCAAAAACTTCTCTTTTTGACCCCAATTATTCTGAAACCCACTGGCACATCAATTCATTCATTTGTGTGCCTTCTCTCATCACTTTTGCTGAGCATTAACTTGCTCAATATGGTGAGGCAATGGACATTGCCAGCCTCATTAATGAGGAAAACCCACAATTATACCTTCTTATGCCACATGTTGCTGATGCTCCTATAACAATGTTGTCCGCCATGATCTGCCAGCTACAGCGGGCATCAGACAAAAGTTTCCTCAAAGCTTCCTCACCTTCAAATATGGCTTCCTAGGTTGTTAGCTGAGGTGCCATATTAGGAATTTTTATTCTAATAATCCCTTTGTTTGGCACATCTGCTAATGAAGATGCGTGGCAGCTCTTCCTTTTGGGTTAGGCGCCACTAGTGCTAAAAAAGCCCATTGAACAATGATTTTCATCTAAGTCCAGATTGAGACCTCTAAATCGGAATTAGGAGTCAATTCATAATAGTAGAAGTTCTCTTGGAACCTCTGAACCTGCTGCCAGTAGGTTAAGTTCTGTTGTTATCTGTAAATTGCCAACTTCCTAAGAGAAGTTGGAGAAATAGAAATTCCTTTGTTATCTGGAGAGATTAATTTAGTACCTTTAACAGTGGGTTGAAGAAAATGTTGTGTCTGTTTAAAGGAGAATCCTGAGCAGGAGAAATACTTAGTTATGAAACGCTTAATTGGATACTAGTCTTCATAAAAGTACTAATCACCCACATATTTATCAGATTAATTATCAACAAGTATTAATTGCACATAATAAGACATGTACAATAAAATCAAAGGAGTTGAAGGTGCTATAATCAAAAAAGAAATAGCTTCAGAGTTCAATAGTGATGCTCACCACAGGAGAGGAAGTTGTTTGCCAAGCTCCTCAAATTTTCACACATTTGGGATATCAATATTGGTAGCAAAGGCACTGTCCGCATCCACTGATTTCATGAAACCCACATCAATTTAGTGGTATTCCACCAGTTCATGGATGGTAGTGTTGACAGGAAATGTCTTATTTATTGCCCCAAAGTAACTAAAAATAATTTTTGAGAGTAGAACTCAACAGTGTTGTGGCTGTAATATATGTGAAACACATGAGCCAGAGTAAAGCAAGGGAGTGCTCTTTTTGCTCTTGTTTTGGGCCACCTCTTCTTGATCTCTATCACAAATGTGGCATTGCAAGGGTCAGTAGTGGTTAAACAGGTGTTAGTTGCTTCTTCCAGGCATAAGCGGCATTTTTGCATGCTTGTTCTTGGTTTGTGCTGACTATGTAGGTGCAGCATGAGGTGCTGCAGACTTGGTTGCCAGGTTCCCTTGGGGTCTGTTCTTTGTTGGGGTCAACCCTCTGGAACTGTGTCAGAATTTGCACTGAATCCAATAATAAATTGGGTCAGGTCCTTCGAAGCTCACTTAAATGGTTGGACAATCATGGATTTGGCACTGAAATCCAATATATGAATAATTGAATAGGACTTAACCTTTATTAGAGGTTCAGAGGTCCTATTAAATTCCTAGTATTGGAACTTAACCAGTTGGAGATGGTTCAGAGGTTCCTGCAGGCTGAATATAACAATTGTTGAATTTCACACTGAAATACAAATATAAATCTGCCAAATGAACTTCAAAGAGTAAACAATACTGCAAGGAAAGTTACTTTATTATTCAAAATACTTAGGGATATTTATAGTATAATGAGATCTTCATATCAAATAAAAGATAAGATCTTTTCTATCAAATAACTAATATTTTTCATTATCAGATCTGATAAGAAATAATAAATAAGATATCAAACTTGGTAAATTTATAGCATTCTCAAAATGCTAATTATGCCTACTTAAGAAGGAATTAATTTCGATGTAAGTCATACAACTCAATTGTGATATCAGGAATGAAATCAAATGAGTTTAGAATCCATTTGAACTGGAAACATTGGAGCACTGCCTAATGGAGTAAATAGGATTGGACTCAATAGTGCACAGCGCACTGGTGGATTAATATGTTAATAATATATAAGCATAAATATAGCCCAAAAGCAAGTATGCTTAATGGGGAAACCATAGGTCAAGGCTTTACCCAAATTAGGGTAAATCCTGACAAACTGCATGGGATGGCGCCACGCTCAGAGGCGCTAGATTCTCATTGGATTTACCAGCCATCATCTTTTTGTGTTCCCGTCACAAAACCTTGGTTTATGGTGGGTTAGGTTGTCAAATTATCATTTGGATTGATTTTCTTAAAGTAAATGGGCTCAGGCTTGTCATTGAACCAATCAACAGGAATAGCAGTTGCTCAAGCAATTGGGTTTGCCTCCTATGAGGGTCTTGCAGCCTGGCTTGACCTTTGTTTTATACAGCATGAAAATTTTTGATGTGGTTGATATGGTCATCAGACCTGGCATATACATTTGTTTTCACCGAGTTTTGACAGTCATTATTCAATAAACTGGTGGAAGGTTGAAAAACCTTGCTACCATGGTAGATAATTGTGACAATGGTAGGGTTTATGCCGCTGGCATTTATTGGGTGGGTGAATATTTGACTGAATATTAGCCACCCATTTTTCCTTAGTCAAGATGGGTTCAAGTAAGGTGGTGCATAGGGTGTAGAGTCTGAAATGAGCACACTGTTATCAGCATATAATGTAGCGGCATCTGCATTGGCAGCTACCAATTGGGAGTGGGTGGTTCTGGTAGATGGACACGTTGCTAACCTGAGGGGTGAAGTAAGTTTTAGGTTGGGTTCTGGTCTATTCCGCCAAGTTGGTGGGATCTTTGGGGGTTTACTGCTATTTTCTATACGGTTTGTTAATATCTAGGGTAAATAAGTTTATAGGGTAGTGAAATTTTGGAGGTGATGCTTAGTGAAAAGGAAGTGTTATCTTTTGGCTCCCTGAGAGATAGTAAACTCAAGTATTGTATTGATTCTATATTATGCATGGCCAATAAACGAATCATATATTAATTGGGGGTAAATATGTGATGTAAAATCTAGAAAGTTAATTTATCATTATGGTGTCAGAGGGTAGTAAAGTTTTGGTAATGGGAGATAAGTTTTTTATATATGTACTGCTTCTGTAGCTTCCTCATTAGTAAGCCTCAAATAAAAATGGCACTTTAATAGCTGAAATTAACAAACGTAGTGGCAACAAAGCATCAATTGACAGTTTTAGTACCTGAAATTTATGCATTTGAACACTTGGCTTCATTTCATTAGTGAGTGAGGTTATGAGTTTTCAATTGCAAAGTGGTGTTCTGTTGATATATTTTAGCTTCCCTTGGGTTGGCCTTTAGTAGTATAATGGTTTACAAGAAAAAAAATCTGAGCATACTATCCTAGGAGGATTAGCAATAGCAGTTTCCATAGTTAAGACCACATTCTGCTCTGAATATCTCAATACTACAAGAGAACATCTAAATCATCTCAAATAAAGAAGGTATAGAAGTTAAAGCTCCTTACTAGGTCAAACATATTGATTTATGATGAGTAGTTTTTATGAAGCATAAGAAGCAATTCTGCCCCTTCAATCAGGATCTTACCTTATCAACCACTATGAGGGTCAAACAAGGTGTTTGTAATCCATTAGTGTCTGGATAGTTGCACCTCTATTGTCTTGGGACTTCTGGATGAGGAATTTAGATTTGAGAAGCTATTTTCTTTAGTTTGTCTATTGGTTGTGGGGTTACTCAGCTCTACATAAAGATTCTTAATTCATATCATATTGATTTCCATTTAGGTGTATCAGAATTTCCAGATTTATTAAAGAAGATTCACCATGAATTATATTTGAGGTGGATGTTCAATTCATTCACCATTATGAACTCTGATAGGAGCATCCTGTATAGCTGGCCTGAAGGCCAAAGTGCACAGCTGAATGAGAACTCAATATTATGCAATTTTATAGGCTATGAATGAGACAAGTGGAATAACAGGTCCTTTGGTGAAACAAAGCATCTGATTAAATTAGCAGTTGGCTTAAAATCTACCCTGGGTTATTTCTTAACATAGTGGTAAAAACTTAATGGTATTAACCATTGCCCCATATGTTAGCAGAAGTTGTCATCAATGCAGGTATTACACATGATAGCTTTTACATTGTCAACATTTAAAAAAACTATATGGTTCTTTAAATTTTACAATCATTTAGATTAATCAACCAATTGTAAATTAAAAAGTGATTGGAACAGGAAATAAAAAGTCAAAAAATTCATTGTATCTATATATATATTTCATATCTCCTAAACCACTTAATCTATTTCAACCATAAATAACATATTTTTTGCAACTGGAGAACAAAATAGATTATTAGTTCTTTGATATGATCCGTTGTGATTAATAAAACTAGGTTAACCAAAAATAATAACCTATACTATAATCCATTATTGAATTTGAGAGTTATGCACAATAATTGGTCTTGAGCTATTCAAAATTAACTTGATTTTTATGTGACTCTCCAATTATAAATCAGTTTAAAGTTGGATGAACAAAATTAGGCTTTTTTGCAATTTCAAACATTTATCTATGAGAGATTCTATTTAGGTAAGCTATTTAAAAGGATTTGAAGCTAATATATAAAATTGGAACTTTATAAGTGTATGAGTGCAGTATGTGCACCTATACCAGTGGTTCCCAAATTAATTTACTAATAGTTTCTTTTCAATAAAATTTACTTGTTATTACTCTTTCTTTCACTTCAATAATTTATTTGATCAAATTAGTTTTATAAAAAAGTTTTTACTTTTGACCACCTTTTCACCCATGTTGCTACTAGCCTATGTTAACTAGATCAACGCCTGCTGCCCCTGCATGGGAAAGCAGTGTGCCGCCTCCTGTCATTTATTGTCCGCCACTAAAACGCCCCCAAGCTGGCCCAGCTAGCCCTGCAAACACTTTTAGTCTCTACATCCCACTTCAGTACCTAGCCCACCACCTCACAAACTCCCAGGCGGTGCTCAGAAGCCCCCTGGTGCTCCCTCAGAGCAACCTGCATTTCAGCCTTCAGGTCAAGTATAGGAGCATCTTCCCCTACATGAACATGGCCATCATCAAGATGGCCACAGTGGTTTACAAACCCTCCAGATTTATAGATTTCCGCCCCTTCAATGGGTACTTTGACCTTGGCTTCTCTTGACAAGCCTAAACCATGGAGGCAGCACAGCTGCCTTTATTATCAAAAACCCCTATCCTGACAATACAAACTCATTTGCCAGATGACGCCTCACTGGTGGTTTAGTTTTCAGGCTTGCCCTCGCACCTCTCCCCTGAACGCCTTTGCTACAAACTCACATAGGGCTTGGCTGCCTATGCCGCCAACCCCCATGCTGCAATTTGTGGTTCTAAATATGCCAATCATATCGCTGGGCCTCGCTCATTTGCTATGATCTGCACATTCTGTTGGGACATCCACTTTGTGATACCTCCCTGCGCCATGATCAGATTGGCCTGATCATCCCTTCTGGGTGCACTTTGAAAAAGGCCGCGTTATCTGTCCCTTGTGCTTCAAACTTGACCATTTAAGGCAAAAGTGCTCAGCAGTTTCATTAGAAGCTGCTTCTGCCGCTCCTCCTTTTGGCGTAATCCCAACTGATGTTTCTACTAACTTTTTTGAATGGGGATTGATTCTCACTCCCCCACCTTTGACTGCTGCAGTGCTGCTTTTACCGCTCCACCCAACTAAGGTTTGTCTGCCAGAACCATACTTGAGCAGATAACTGCTTATGCTCCAGCAGATTTTCCATAGTCCACTGTGAATAGCCAATCAGCTTCTGCCACCCCACCAACTCCTGTCACTGGCCCAGAGCTGTCCATGTCAAATCCTTTCTATGATTTTAAATGTATTGCCAAATCAGACCAAGCCTATGGATTTAACATGACATTGACTGGTTGAAATTTTTCACCCAACCCCCCAATTCAACTCCCCGCTGCCACTTTCACCCTTGTGCCAGATTCCCCATTTATTAAAGTGTTCCTAAAAGGCTTTTAATGCAGCCACTTCCCCCACCAACTCCCTCCTCCACCAAGCCTTCTATACGGTAATTGAGCCACTTTGTGAGAGTTTCCACATCCTGAAATTCACTGGTGATTTCCCTGAATATGCAAAGTTTGATATTGAAGAGCTCACATTTGAAGCTGGCCATGCGTGCACTGATGTGAAAAGATCTTCACTTCATGACCCCAACTATCCCAAACCCACCAACAAATTAAATCATTCACTTATGTGCCTGAACTCATCACCTTTGCTGAATACCAGATTTCCCAATACGTAAAGGTGATGCACACCATTGGCCTCATTGATGAGGATAACTCTCATCTCTTTCTCCTTCTATCCCACACCACTGACACTTCAATCCCCCTTTTGTCTGCCTTTTTCCTCCACCTGAAGCTGGTGCCAGATGAGAATCCCCAACCACTCTTCCTTCTCTAATATGGATGCTTAGGCCAGCGTCATGGCACATGTTAGGTTTTTTATCTAATAATCCCTTTGTTTGGCACAACGCAAATAAAGATGCGTGGAGGATCCTTCTCTTTGGTTAAGCACCAATAGTACTAAAAATGCAATAATTACATATGGACCCCAAGTGAAAAACTCTAATTAATTTGTAATAATAAAATATAAATTTAACTTGATATCTTGAATGGTGAATGGTGATATTTAAGTAAAATATAAATATTTTTTGTATAAACTTTTCTTTCTCGTTGCAAACACTTTTGCAACCCATTCAATTCAAGACTAAATCTAGTTTGATAATCTCATAGAGGGATTAGTCTGCGCCCATGTCTGGGAGCAGTTGGGCAAGCAAGGCAAGAGGAGCAGGCGGAAGGCCCGCGGCCTCTAACGTTCGAAAACGCTCCGGAGAATCTGGCGGGATAGAAAAAAATCTAAAAAAACTGGCGGTCACAATTTCCCCGGAGATACTCGCGTGGCAAGCACAATGCAACCAGTACATCAATACGCCACATTCCCAGCCACTTTTGTCAGTAGAATTCGGAGTCCGTGTGTATCTGGACATCCAAAAAATGGCCCTATGGGAAAAAATTTTGTGAAGATGTACACAAAATTTTCCCGACCGCGGTGTATGTTGCACCTCACTCCATGTCGCGCGGTTGGCTTGACCTAGGTTTTGAAAGCAAAATAGCAGCAGATGAGGCTGCAGCGGTGCGCGTAGTGGTCGACCTCCCTGAAGGGCAATGGGTCATCAAAACTAAATGCACCAGATGGACAAAATCAAACCAAATTTTCCTCACGTTTGACTTTTTGCCTACTATGGTAAAACGTGACATTTTGGAGCAACACCTGAAAGATGGTCTCACCATATATGGCAAAATACAATCTTTTGAAATGCAATGTTTCACACTGATGCCACACCTGTGCACCGGCAAAGCCATCGCAGTTCTGACCCCCACTGAGGAGATCGCGAAGAACCTAACCCAGATCCCGCACTCCACCTTTATTGACATCGCAGGGCACACCACCCACCCATTCCGGGTAACCGTGGACAGCGCGCCCCCATTTGCACCCACTGTGATGCATTTGGCCATAAGGCACATGCGTGCCCCATTAAAGAGGGTGTTACATTCCAAGAGCACCCCTCGGCGGCCATGGCCAGCAGAGAGGTGCACTACGAACCAACTGCAAGCACCAAAGAGGCTTTCCCGTGGGGAGCGCAAGGCTGCTACCTATTGGTAAAGCCCATCTCCCCACAGGAGCGGAAGAAGGCTAAGCAGGCCCATAGGACCGCGGCCAAGGAAGTGGCCAAGGTCACCACCACCATCCCACACTCACAACGCCAGGAGGACATGGAGACCTTCGCGGTGGAAGCAACTCGGGAATCCATCACCCAATCAGATTGGGAGGCCCAAGCCGAATGGGCCACTCAATCTGAGGATCTGATGGGAGATTTGATCTCACCCAATCGCTGCACCCAAGCCCCAGTTGAAACTGACTTGGGACCTATCCCAACCAAAAAAAAAAAAAATTTTTTGCCCCACTCAACGGTGCACCGAACTTATCTGCACCGCAAAAAATTCGTCCGACGTCAGGAAAACAAAAAGCGAAGGCCAAAGCCAATGCGACTCTTTCCGCAAAAATTAACAAAAACCCTGATAGCGTTGCTGCTAATACCCGCGCTGCTGTGAAAGCCCATGGGGACCTGGAAGAGGCTGGTGGGCCAGGGGGCCCACCCCCTCACACCTAAGGTGCGATGGGGGAAACCTTCACTCTAGGGACGCTGAATATTGCCGAACTCAAGGCCTCCCCGTCCCAGGCTAGGAAACTGAGTTTTTTACAAAATAATTTACCCGTGGATATCCTGGCCATCCAGGAAACCCACTGTCCACGAGGTTCTGAGGATGCTTGGAAAACAATGCTCCTACCATCCCTATCCTTTTGGTCAAAGCACTGTGGGGTGCTAATTCAGAAAAACAATTTTTTCAAATTTACATCTTCAGAAACATTCCTAAATGACTGAGTGCTTGTTGTCACCTTCTCATGGGCTGATGTTGCACACACAATCGTCAACATTTATGCCCCAAACGGTGCACAAGAGCATCGGGAATTTTTCTTGTCAGTCAAATCCCTCCCGCTACCCCCGATTCTTTCCTAATTGGTGACATGAACTGTTGGCTAACCTCACCAACGGACCGGTGGCCGCCCTCACCCCACGCCCCACAGGGTCACGTAGAACTACGCGTTCTAAAAGCCACCCTTGGGTTAATGGATGCGCTGCCGTGACATGCCCCACTGCTCAAAAACATGACGCGTCCCCACATCCACAATGGCCAATTAAGGTCCATGACCCGCATTGACCTTATTCTGGCGCCGGCGAAATTCCAACCCCACATCTCCCACTTCAAAACAACGAAAATGGAATTCTCCGACCACCGACTGGTCTCAATAACATACCACTTACCCATCACAGTTGCAAAGGCCCCACATTGGTGCAAAATCCGCCCCCAGAGCTTGCGTCGCCAGGATTTTCCACGTGGGTGGAAGAGGCAACTTTGGCAAAATTGTTTGTTGCACCGTTTTGTGCGGACCCCATTTCCACATGGGCAACTTTCAAAAAAGACACCATCCGCCACTATCGCCATCTCTCATCCAGATGCTCATGAGCCGCATCAGCGGTTATATTGTGTGCGCTGGCGGAATTGGCCCACTTGGAGTCCAACATTCCAGCCTCAGGATATAGCCCTGCATGGGGCCAGAAGTGGGCGGAGGCAGCAGCCCACCTCAACGCACTTGAAAGGCAACACAAACATCGGGTTTGTGTCCAATACAGGGCCACATGCATCACTAAAGGTGACAAGTGCACTGCATACTTCTTCAAAAAAATTTTGCACCATGCCAGAGCGTGGCCTGCACACAGGTGCAAAGATCGGATAATTCTATTGTGGACACACTGGCTGAAGTGGCAATCGAAATGCAAAGATATTACTCCAAGTTATACCGAGCTGAACCAATTCAGCCAGCCGAAATGGCGGAATTCCCTCGACAGAGCTCATATCTGCACCATTTTCCAATACCCGGAAATAATGAATTTAATTACTCTGAATGAATTATGGACTACCATTCGCGGTGCACCAAACCAAAAATGCCCAGGCCCAGATGGCATTCCATATGAGTTCTACAAAAAATATTTTAAATACATATCCCCATTGCTGCTAGCCTCACTCAACCAAAGCCTGTTGGAAACGCGCCTCCTACCAGGAGGACATGAGGCTTTTACAGTCACACTCTTCAAGAAAGGGGATAGGCTAGACTTAGCCAACTGGCGCCCCATTTCTCTAACAAACACAGACACCAAAATTTTAACAAAAATCATGGCTAACCGTTTAGGGACTGTAGCATCTGCCACCATCTCTCCAGAACAATTCAGTTTCATCCCCAGAAGGTCAATTTGGGATAACATGCACTCTGTGGCTAATGTGTGTCAGTCCACAGCCTCTGGGGCACTTATATTCTTGGACCAACAAAAGGCCTATGATAGAGTAAACTGGGAATACCTTAGGGCCTGCCTCCAACAATTCTGCCTACCTCCCTGCTTCATTAACTGGGTGATGCTGCTCACGGAATCTGCAACAATGGCTGTGCGCGGCCCAGGTTTCCTAACGGAAGTAGTCCATCCTCAAAGGGGCCTGCGACAAGGGGACCCCCTGAGCCCACTCTTATACAACTTCAGCCTTGACCCACTACTGCGAAATGTGAATGCCCAACTCACTGGGGTCCATGTGCCAGGCCAAACCCCAGTCAAGGTGATGGCATTTTCAGATGATTGTGTGGTGGGGGTGTCTAATAATAAAGATGCACGCGCGCTTGAAGCCCTCATCCAAGAATATTCCCAGGTAAGCAACGCGGCACTGAACGCCTCCAAAACCGAAATCATCCTCCTTGGTCAGTTTCAGAACTTCTGGGCCCCAGCAAGTAGTTCCCAACCCAGCCCAGCTGCTCGCCCAAGTCCACGCCTTACTAACTCAAAACACACCGCTCCACTGGTGCTCCCCTTTGTGCCGCGACCTACCATAGGACCGGTACGCCATCTGGGCATGTGGTTGGAGGCAGGAGGATACGCGTCAGCAGTAATGGAGGGCCATATACTGGACAACGTGACGAAGCGAATCGCCTCTCTCAGAGCCCACCCTACTACCCTCACTGGCAGGGTTGTTCTTGCCAACTCTATGCTCCTATCCAAAGTCTGGTTTGGAGCCCACGCCATCCCCTTCTCCCCAAGCTTCTTCAAATCCCTGTATGCTTTGCTATAAGGTTGGCTTTGGTCAGGCCGCCCTCCACCAGTACGGCTAGAGGTCATGTTTGGCCCTCATCATCATGGTGGCATGGGCCTACTTGACTTCAAAGCCCATGCCGCCAAGATCCTAGGCACCTGGATTGCGGCCATCACTGCTCCTACACTCCCATCCCAACACTGGTCCTGCGCGGCCTGCTCCAACTTCTCCCGAGCCTTGGGCCTCAACAATCTATCAAACCCCCACTCCCTGATGAAATACCTCGCATCACACACATCAGCCACAGGTCCTCACGGGACCAAAACCCACTACAAACGAATCCTACTCTCCATGCAAAGCGCAGAGTGGAGAATTTGTATTAGTGGACATACAACCTGAAGAGGCCGCCCCTCTCCTCAGTTCACACAAGAGGTACAGGGGCTACCCATCCATGATGGCGTGATCCCCATTCGACCCCAAGTCCTATCCAGGGTGGACTACCTGGACATGATGGACATCCCTTATTCCACTGAGACCCAAAAGACTATCTGGAAATACGCACACCATCCTCTGTTGCAGCCTCAAGTCCATTCCCATGTGTGGCGCTGCCTGAGGCGGGTGTATCGTACAGCTGAGCGCTCTAATGCTTTACACTCATCCTGTGTCATGTGTGGCCAGTATGGAACGCTGTTTCACCGCCTGGAGAAGTGCCCCACCTCTAAATTAACATGGCGCGAAGTCCAACGTCTGCTAGGCCAGGATCAAACACATCCCTTCAGTCTGTCAAGAGATATGTTTGCTTCATCAATGGCCTCCCCCTCCCACCCTCCCTTCGTGCTCTGGTGGTTGCAATCGCCATGTGGACTATCCACACGATTGTCTTGGATGCCATCGCCGGATCCATCCCCACCCTCCCTGAAGCTGTCCACAGATTATAGTCTCATTTGGTGGATCACTTTCAAGTGTGGATGTTTGGATATCTCCCACCACGTCACTGGCAGCTGGTCTCCTCCTGGTTCCCAGTCTGGTTCATCAAATAAGACCCCTTCCTCCACACGTGCTCAATAGTGGCTACGCCCCCTACACACGTTCCCTCCCCTTCCCATAAGCGGCGTTCCCGCTGGCAACAAGAGATAGCATCACTTCTCTGGGGTGCCTCACCTGGTACTAAATTTTGTCTCATCTGAGTCATATTTGGAAGTGTCCATCCCATGGTTGGCCTTCCCCGCAATAAATTTAAAATTTAAAATTTATAAATATTTTTTGTATATGTATAGTATTTTATAATGTTTTTTTGTCTTAAAAGTGGTTTCTCATAATAGTACTTAAAACCTCAAAATTAATATTAATTTGACATGGACCCATTCAGCGGCTCCATGAAACCCTGGAGTCCTTATAGACTGCTTTAAGAATCACTGATTATACTTTTATAAAACCCCAATATAGCTAAAATCAATAAAGTAAGTTATTTTCTATATATTTTGAGAATTTATTCACATGCATATCTTGTATAGAAACTTTCATACTATTAACTTTTGTATACGCTGCAGTAAAACACAGATAGTTTACAACACCTAAAATAGATTTATTAGCTCTAATAATAGCCAGAAGTATCAGGGGAGCAAAAGATCACATTGGTTAGCACTTCACAGCACTCATGGAACCACCTTAATTCTAGTGACTAGTACTATCATGGCCTTAAGCACTATATTGTAATTCTTAGAATACCCCAAGTTTCTGAATGCTGCATCATTAAATAGACACATTCCTAAAAGAGAGTTTCCTTGATCTAATGGTGATCTAGGTAAATTCATTAATTTAAAGGAACTATTCCCACTCATAACATGACTTGGAAACCTAGCATTGCTCAGCTGAATCTGGTGTCCCGCTTGGCAGAGGTATGAAAGCCAATCTGAGATCATCGTCTTCAGGGTTTCTGGAGTAACCTACATGCTACTTAGTAACTTAAGGCGTCAAAAGTGGTTCTTTTATTAAACACAGTATTAGATAAATTTAACTATTCACAAATATGAATTAAGATAAATTTAATTTCAAGCAAACACTTATGTTATCTGTCATTGGCGCAACAGTGGGTGCATTCTTTAGAACTGTAAACTGTGATTTAGATGCTGCCACATGCAGGTTATAATATGATCCTTAGAGCTAAATTTATAAAAGTAGTTTTGGTGTGGAAGCCCCTTTGATCACATTATTGTGGCTGGCCAGAAACTAAACCATATTTAATATCTTTAACTAGATATTACCAATTGGTTCAATTTTAAAAATAAAATAAAAACTATTGAACTAGAAGGAATACTCTATGGTTCTGGCATATGGGAAACCATCTCATGCAAAAATTGATAGTTGCATATATCTAATGAGGAGTAAGCCATTTAAGCTGGGGTATGTTGACCACAATGCATGTTATAATACACAAATTGTTTTTAAAAATGGAACCTTGTAACATTTAAAAGAAAGTGTTTTTAGTTTTAAATATGTTAAAACTAACCATAATAGGCCATTACCCTCATAAGTGAGAGCACTGGGTTTCTATAAAGATAATTTCAGCAGGTAGTTAAACTGTTATTGATATACCACTACCTTTGGTATCTTCTCCAGGTATGAGATATTCCTGAGTTTGAGCATGGGGAAGTGTCAGAATTATGAAATTAAAAAAGAGAATTGCAGGTGGGAGGAATAATGAGACACGCCATGATTTGCTGCTTCCCAATAAAACTTCTTTAGCCTTTTTTATGGTTCATGATTTTTGACATGCTCCATCTGCAAAAGTCCAGCAATTGATCAATCACAGACCTTGCAAAATAAAAAAAAGGATTTTAAGAAAATGTGAAAAGGGGAGTCAACATTGGGATAATATAAATTACTTTTTTGTAGCAAAATCAAACAATCTTACTATAAAATTAGTATGAGAGGGATTAAGGTTTATTGGAATGATTATGAAACTGGAAAAGTTAGCTGGGGTATAAGAAATTTACCTGTAGTAAATTCTGCCATGTTGGTAGAGTAGACGAGGGATTTATAGCATACTAGCCTAATCCTCTTAACTTACAAACTGCTAGGCAATTTGGGGGTAGGAGCATTCTTGGCAATAGAGGGTAGAAGGCACTGAAAAGCCTTACATATTTTTCCCTTTTTGTACAGCCTTCTGACAAGGTTGGACTATTAAGACTCCACATTCATGGGTAAAATTACTATAGTGGGGGCAAAGTGATGCCATGATGCCGCACAATTGGGGAGGGAAATGTAGAAGTAAATTACTCTCAATCAGAAAAAATGGGCAACAGGGGGATCATCAAAGGTAGTTTATGTCTGTGGACAAAAAAATTTCTTATGGGGGAAGGAGATTGGAAGCCCAATCATTGCGCAAACAACCTATAGAAATGAGTTTCAACTTATTAGGATAGTACTAAGGGAATAATTAGTGGTGGGAGTAAAATCAACCATGGGATATAATTGCACTCTGAATTTTAATCCCAGAGGAACAAATAAAGGCAACTATGGTTAAAATAATGGAACAGGTCATAAAAACCTAAAGATTGGAGCTAGAATATGGTGAGAATCAGCTTGAAAAAGGTGGCCATAAGATCTGTACAAGGAGACAAGCAAGCCAGCCAACAAACATAAAAACACAGAAAAGAGTCATAAGGGACAGAAAGGGTGACACAGGGAGGTCCAAGATGCATTACAGCAAAAAAATAAAATTTGACTTGTCTATTATCCAAGAGTCATGGGAGCCCAAATTTTCTTTTGTTAGTATCTTGCAGATCTTATGAGACCACTTGATTAACTAAGCAACAAAAACAATAAATACCCTAAAGCTCTCTAGCCAACAGGGGGTAACCACTTTTTCAGTAGCGTGTTGGCTACAATGCATGCTATAATATAAAAATAGTTTGATATAAAATATAAAACAATAATTCATAATAAAAAAGTATTTTATTTCAATACTGGGAATGAGAGAGTACAAAATATGCCAGTTCCATCACTTATAAGGTTAATGGCCATATAGTGAAGGGGTTTAAGGGTTTATGATGCTTTTCTTTTGACCTACAACTCTCAGTCTTCTCTTTTTCAAGAATTCCTTGATTTATTTATAAAATGGTCTTGAGTTGCAATATTGTTGTCAAACGTTTGCCCTCTCATCTGCAGAGGAAGAATGTCCTGGGTCAAATTCAGCCAAAACAAGGAAATGTCACCCATTTACAAGTTTCTGATAAACCCAAAAGCAATTTTAATAATTGCAATAATGAAAATCTAACAGATATTGGCCAAAAGACCCTGGACAATTCTCAGTGGAACCCCATTAATTGGGGTAACACCATTATGAAACCTGCTCAGGCGATTAATGTGAAATCAAATGGTCAGATTTCCTTGACCTCATGACAGACTTTGGGGCAACCCATGGAAGGTACCCCCCAACCATCACCAAGTCCCTCAAAACACCTATGTGGGGACCCCCCTTTTATAGGCATGGTGGAGGTCCCCCAAGATGAAAATCCTTTATCTAGTGATTATTGGTTGAAGTACATAAAAACCTTACTGCATGGGTACATCCTGCCTCAAAACCACAATTATCAATTTCCAAAACAGTAACTCACATCTTTCACAATCTGATAGGAGAGTTTCTCATATTCCCTAATTCAAAAGGCATTAAAGCTATTCCAAAACTATCCTCAAATTCCCCCAAACCTCAAAAATCAGTTTAAATATGAATTGGGCGAATATTGAGGGGATCACTTTTCTATTTACCCCATCACTACTAATAAAATACTAAAAAACCCAAGTTTTTTATTATTGTAATTTTATTAAATTTATCAATTCTTTTGTGGGATCCAGCAGCGTTAGTACCAGTGAGCATTTAAAAGCTGGATTCCTACAATTGTTATAAGTTTGAGGGTGAGTGGTATAATAGGGTATCCCATTATTGGTTACTTCTTAATTTAATTATTAATAATTTTTAAAAATTCTAAATCAAGATTCACTCTATCATCAGAGTTCCTAGAATTAATTAACAAGTGTAAAATTGTAAAAGTTTTAGTAAAATAGAAAGAGGATTTGGGATTAAGATTTTAGGAATTTAAAAATTATGGCAAAATTAACTGATATCACTGTAAAAATTATATAAAAAAGGATGCAAAATAGGGAGATTTTGGATTTTTGAAAATGAGTTGAGGTTTAGGGATAAACTTACCAGTATTAAGATTTCTATGTTGGTGGTTTAAATAAAAAATTCTCTACACAAGAGCCTTATCCTCTCAACATGCAACCAGCTAGGCAGGGTTGGGACTGTGGTAAGCTTCTTATAAGTAGAATGGTAGTAGGCCTACCTGGTTTATTGCCTAATGAGTATGTTAAAAATCAGGCTTTTTCATGGCTTGCTGGTGCATTTTCAAACCTGATTTTCAACAAATAATAGCAGGAGAAGCACAGTTCTCTACTGTTAAGATAAATAAGATTTTTGGGGTTATTTGACCACTTGTATATAAACTTTTAAAAATAAGTAAATTAAAAGGATTATATGGTCTTAGGGCTTTTTATTAGTCACCACAGGGGGGTTAAGAAACAAACCCTCTTAATAAGTTGATAATTAGTATCTAAGATGCCAAGGCTTGAAGTTCAGATTGCTTAGTAAAGTCCAAATTAGGGAATTTTATAATTTGACCTATCAGATTAGTTGAGACTCACCTCACTTCAATGTGAGGGCTGATGGGGAAGTAACAACTGGGAAGATGAACATATAAGGAAGGGATTTTATGAATTTAGTCTAATCAGAAGGTGGGAAAATATTTTTATCATGCTGGACCCCTTCTGACCTTATAAAAGAGGCCAGTCTCTGCAGGCTATATTGTACTAAATTAGATATGGCCTGGGGAGGAGCCTCTAATGGACCCCAGATTTGGCTGACTATTTGGGGCAATTTGACCACCCAAACTCATGGTATCTGGCAATGTATTATTTATAAATTTATTGCCTTGATTTGGAGGGTTCCACTAAAAATTGGCCAGGGTCTTTTAGGCAATTTCATCTTTGTTTTTGCCCTTACTTTGAACTGATATACTCATACTACACACTTAGAATTTTAATTGTCTGACAAGGTAGGCTTAATAGTATTGCATTGCTTTACTTACAATAAAATCTATTTTAAATTAACAGGTATAACTATCCACTAAAATTTTATTCTTACTGCTTACTGCAATTTTACTCTTTGCACCTTTTTTATGGCTTTATTTTATATACAATTTGTATCAGATACTAAATCTTTAATAGACTATATTTAAGCTGACATTCTATTTAAAACTTTTAGGTAGTATTATTCATTTATAGATGGGATTTTATCTTATATCTTCCCAATAACTTAGCGTTATGTTAACATATTGTAAGTAACTGAGCAAAAGTAATTGCTTCAAATTATAGGGATTACCAGTACTTCTACAAAGAATAAATCTATCACCATGTGAGGTTTTAGCAGTAGTTATACAGCTTAAACGTTGAAACCTGACCAAACAATGTAAAAACTTGTAAGTCAAAAGTTATTGAAACACTTGTAGATCAATTAACCTATTTCTTGCTAGAAAACCAAGAACTCCTATTAGAAATTCTTACAAGTCACTTCATAGGTCTATTTTAAACCAAAAAAATACTTTTTGTTCGAAATCTTAAAAGATTAATAACAGAATACATTAGTTATTATTAACCTTCTTATAGTAAACAATTGTACTTATATTTGTAGTTCTAGGGAGGATACCCCAGTGGTAGAGTATGGACCCTCTACCACTGCCTCCCGAGTTCGATCCCGGTAATAGACTTTGGGTAGAGGACGATTTTGACTGTGTTGGTTTTGCGCACCAATGCCCCGAACCGAGATAGCGAATAGCAAAGGCGGTCCATGGAGTTCCTGGCCTATCATACGCCGCGCATGGAGGTTTTCCGGGTTTTATCCTCCTTTCCCATTTTCTTCACTTCCCTAATCGGTGCGGTATCGTCCCCAGGTCGGCCCACCTCGAATAAAATTTATATTTGTAGTTCTTAGAAAAGATTATCATAACTATTAATTATAATATACTATGATGCACATCATAACTCGAACATCTAATTAAATCTTCTCATATAATTTTTAAAGCTTACATAAAATACCTTTAGGATAGTATATATGACTTTAGCACTTGCTTATCCATATAATTAAATATAGCAAATTTTAATTAGATTAAAGATAATATTTTCTATTTACTACTAAGGTATAAGATATGTTTTCTAGATAACACTTAGTCACCAACCATATCTCATACAGTTTTAGATGTCTCTTAGCTTCTTATCTGTGTTAATTGTCATAAATGTTAAATCAATTTTTTTAGTACTAGATGGTTTAAATCAATTTTAATTTTCTTAAAAAGTACATCATTTTATATTTTATGTTATAACCGTATAGTATAGGATTTCTTTGTTAGATGTAGAATAATATTTACATTTTTAAAAGCAAGTTGTATAAAAATCTATTAAGAAAAGCTTTTGATTCTTTTAGTACACAGTTCTATAGCTACAATTATAATTTAAGATCGTCAAGGGGGTTAGCCGAGCGGGTAAAACTGCTTCCACCCCTAGTGCAGGTTTTGAGTTCGAAACCTGTACTGGCTAGAAACTTTCTCGGTGTGGTATATTTGTCCCTAAGGTCGACCCACCTCGAATCTTCTTTTGACATGATATATGTCCTATGGCTGGGGGGGGTAGTTCAAAGTATGAGATCTAGCGTGACGAGCTTAAATGATTATGGGAGTGGATAGTTTTTGCATAGATTGACCAATTAAATCAACTAAATCTAAAAATGAATTATTGTAGATGGCGATTAGTAAATTTAGTATAAGTTGACCAATTAAATCAACCAAGTAAATAAAATGAGGTATTATAGAAAGATATCTGAAAAGTTTACCCTATAATTAACTGATAAAATCAACTAAATAATAAAAACTAAATAAGTAAAAACTGCCAACCTTATATTTGTTACATTGAACTAATCAAGTTAATTGAACAATTATATATAAATTTCATAGAATATTTATATCAAGTTTATCTGCGATTGGTAAATAGTCTAGGAGTAGGTGTTGAAATAAACATGCATTTATAATGATTTATTTATAAGATGATTTCCTAAACCACCACAACTAAAATACTACCTAATTTAATATAAATTAAATAAATTTGAATCTATCTACCAGCTACTTGCCTGCTGTCATACACAGTTTTAGTTAGGTTAATCAAACCATTACTAAAGTAATCTAATCATCTCAGGTATTATTCTTTTAAAAGTTAAATGACAAAATATAATGATAGTATCCTATCATAACTGTAGATAAAATATTAATAAAGTATTTAACCTTCAGCCATAAGGCATATATCATGCATTTAAGTTTTTTACCATAAGGTAAAACTTTAATCATTTTTTATTTAAGACTAGCCGATTTACCCGTGCTTCGCTACGGTGTCTGTAAGACTGCAGATTTTCAATTTATTAATTTAGATTTTATAATATAGATAAACAAAACCACTCAGCCAAATCTAATTGCTCAATCGAATCAACCAAAATCCACCAACCACTCAGGTAAACTAACTGAACTTATCAAAACAACCAATAACTAATCACCCCTTAAACTAAACTGTGTCCGATTAATTTGACCAAAAGCCATCACCCACTCGGCCAAACAAAATAAACCTATCGAATCAATCAAATACTACCAAACTGCTACCCAAAACATCTCTATATATTTAAAATCATCGTGTACATGACATATCTTCCAAACTACTAAATCAACTTCTACATAACTTGCCAAAAGTATTTTATTAAATAGGTGAACCAAATTAGGCAGGTTTTCAAAATATATAAACCTATCATCCAGATACCCGTGCTTTGCTACAGTATTTGGTTTATCAAATGATAAGCTCACATTGTAGCCTATAGGCTGTACCAGCACTACTCTCGAGCCACTCGGACTAACAGCTCCGCTGTTGCCCTCGTGGCTGGTGAGCTGAATATCCTAACTACTTAATTTACTTAAACTAATACTGATTTTTGTTGAGTTTCAGGTGAGCAATTTGGTGAATTATTAGATAATATTCGCCAATTCTCACCCACTCACCCAAATAGATTGAACCTATCAGACTCGAAGGTTTCAGATGTCAGTCAGTCAGTCAGTGGAATGTGTTTTATTAAGTAGATCGTCATTTATTTGAATACTTGACTTGTTGTGTAATTTATATCTGAGTCAATCATTCTATAATAATGTAAAGCAAATCTATTAATAACTAAACGCCATATAAAAATGCATAGGATACTTATATACCTTATAAATGTTCTTATTAGAGCAATAGATTACTTGTCTATTTGTTTAAGATTTTAATATTCGTATTACTAAAAGCATTCCGAATTATTATAGAGAAAAGTTATATTTTATGTTTTCTCTCATAAAATCATAAATAAAAAGTTTTGTTCAAACTTGAAATTTACTTGCAAATATAACTCCAGATTACAGCTAGCAATGTAAAATGTTGCTGCCGTAGTGAAACCCGAATTAAAAGTTCAACTGGCAATCGTTTTTACGCAATCTTTAGATCTTATAGCTAAGATAAACTATACCCGAAATTAGATTATAAATTTGATTCAGTAGAAATTTGCACTTATAATGTTCTCTTGTTCCAAAGAATGTTCCTAGTAAATGACATCAAGAGGATTGTTTTATAAAAATAAACGGTATATATTAGCTATGACTAATAAATACTCAAGATGTATCTGCATTTGAAATTTATAAGCTAACTTACTATAACATTATTGAAATAAGAGTCGATTGAAAATGAACATTAACGCTTTCCTCCTCTTGGTCAGTTTATCATGCGTGTTAAGCGAAGTCGATATACCCAACTTGGAGCTAGATTTATCGTTTAAAAGCATAAGTTCTAGAAGTGGGGTAGATCATTATAAAATTGTTGTCAATGGTAATGTGATGGGCTCGTGTCAATCAACTACAAGTGAATGTAATTCCGGAGATTGGAAGTTTGTCAGAGTTGATAATTATGTAGATGTCACTTATTCAAACTTGTTTACGTGCCGTTACAACTATATTTCTTTGTCCCGTGAGGATTTAGATGATCATTTTGAGATTCGTTACAAGTCATATCTGCATAATTGTAGCGTCCTTGATTGATAATATATAAAAAAATTCTTTACTTAAAATTTAATTTGATTTTGTTTAGAAATTCTATAATCATTCTTTGATTTTAAACGGCTGCCTAGTGTCGATGCTTAAATATGAATAATAGACTCTGTGTTGGAGATAAGTACCTACAATTGCAATAGCCGAAAATATGATAGCTATTAACCCATTCTACCCCGTTGGCAACAATGTCGACAAGGTAAATTCCTATGTAACTCCGTTGGCAACTATAGGTGGCTATGATGTACAAATGTATTGTTTACCCTAAAAAAGTCTAGTTACTTATTAGTGTAGTATGATCAGAGGAACAAAAAAGAGAAAAGACATGAAATATATTTTTTTAGTACTAGATGGTCCCAACCTGACATGAAATATATTAGTATTGTGATATTTGTCCTGGAAAACCTAGGATTTATTTGTGAGATTATTTTTTTAGATATCATACTATGAACAATTATAAAATTTTGAAGTATTTATAGATTGTTGTTATTTTGCCTAAGTAAATTAATTTGTTTATATATCTAATCATCTAAATTCATTTGCATAATACCTCTTTTTATTTTATGAAAAATTACTTTTGTCTAAAAACTACTATTTTTGCTTATAATTGAAAAAAGTACACATGAGTTACAGGTATATCATGCATAAAAAATCTGGAGTTGAAAAGGTTAGCTAAAGGCACAGTGAATCAAACTTTACATTTAATCTATGCCATATACTTGATCTTTTAAACTAAAGTTCTGTATAAAACTAGAACTAGATCTTGGCTTTTTACTCTAATCTCTCTTCAATAACTTTAATATAACTCAGAAAACTACTTAATCTTGTTCCTATCTAATTGAGATTTATGTAGTGTTATGATTTTGATATGCCCATATTACTCAGCTAATTGGATTATATACAGCTGTTTGCCCAGTAGGGGATTAAATCCTCTAGTGGATGTGGGTGTTATTGTTTTTAATAATAACTATTGCTTGGGAAATTAACCCTGGTGAATATTTATTGATCCACAGGTTTTGATCCACCATATTGTTAATGTTCAGTGGGTGTGATCCCCAACAATGGCTTTACTTTATGGTTGAATGCTGATTAAATAATATGTGATATGGTAATTAGTTGTTTGGGGTTTGTCACCAATTGACTCAGTAATCTATGTTTAGTTACTGAATCATCAACAATGCTTCTAATAGTAACCCAAAGTTTAACCTTTTATGTTTTGTGGTCTGCAGTTGATGGGTAAAGGTCTCATTAACTAAGAAGACTGCTGTCCCAAAGTTGATACTCCGCTGAGGTTGATTGAAGATTGTGGGGACACAATCCTAAATTGACCATGCATAGGTTACAACTCTGGTTGGCAGTGCAATCTGACTAGTCAAATGAGGAAGTTTCTCATGGGTGCAACCTCATAGGGCTATCTACCAGCAACAGCTGCCAATTCCCAATGAGGTGCCAACAGAAGTGTTGGTCACTGGATCCCCTATAAATTCCTTAATTTAAAGTAAATAAAGCAGATAAAAATAAATATAAGATTATCACAATTACTTTTATAGTTTAAGGCTATTATACATTGATTGTATAGTTGTCTCTAGGGATAAGAGTTTAGCGATTTGTTATCATTTATCTGAAGTTATTGACTATCAAGATCTCCGCAGACTCTATGAGAAGAGAAAAAAGGCAGATGAAGAATTTTTCTAATATTCCAGAGATACCTTCAATAGTTGGAGAAACAAGCACCTGTTTAGCCTTGGACTTAGAACTCAGCGTGATTTTTGAGAGAGCTCTACTAGAGTAATAGTCTTGGTACTATCACTAATCATTATTATTCAACTCATACCAATAATTCAATAACGCTCATATCACCAAAGTATGCAGCTATCTCAAAAGCCAAAGTGAGCCACCCTAAAATTTATAATTAGTAATCTTTTTTCAGAGTAACCAGCTCACAGAAGTTAACATTTGTTGGTCACTACAGGGAGAGTTGAGTTTTCAAAAGCCAAATTTTATAGGAGATTTATCAAAAATTTCATAAGGATAAATTTTGGAAGATCAGGATAGAGCTGGATACTGTTAACAAGAACGTATGAGCTTAGTGTCACAAGCCAATATAATTATTTTAAAAAGCATGTAAATAAAACTGAGGAGGAGATTGAGCTTGTCAGGAAAATTAATAATAACCTCTGAGGAAATTTCGTGTTTACATCACTTAAATGAGGGTACCAACGGCAAAGGCAAGGCTGGGCTTCAGAAGGCCCAAAAGGTCAAGTTGCAGGACCTCTCTGACATAAAGCACACCTTTAACCAACGTTGGGTGTGGGCCAGATATGCCCAGGTTGGTCCAGATGAAGTGCATGATGCCCAATACTCATGTTACAACTTTGGGATTAAAATGAACGATCTATCATTTAAATAAAGATGGCTCAATTCAGTTACTCAGTGAATGGGGTTTGGAATCCATTCAAATTACGAAATTTCCAACTTGGGTCATCCTTGACTTCAATCAATCGCCCAAGTTTGGTCAATTTTAAAGTATAGTACCCTGTCAGATGGAAGCGTGCGCTCATTGGGGCACCTGGGCTTGATACCACTTTTACCAAAGGATGATTCCCCCTCTTTAATTTAAATATGATTCTTTAATACCAACCTTCCTCATTGGTTGTATTCCCTTTAAATAAAACACCTCATTAGTTTATGTTTTTTTCTTATGTTAACTTGGACAAACCTGTGTGTGGACCTATTCAAGGAGGTCTCTAGAAACGTTAGCTGATTTATCTGCTCTAAATTTACAACTGTATCAGGGGCACTTCTTGGCCACCCTGGTTCCCCCCAGACCAAGATACCTGAGTACTCTAGCCCTTATCACAGCTTGGATATGGACACCCCTTTGGGGCTCACCTAAGTCTTGTTGTTTGTTCACTACATATTAACAAATATTATGTTGCACAGCCTTGTCTTTTGTTATTTTAGCTTCAGCATCTTCTGTGTGGCTACTCTCAATTTAATAATGATAATTAGTTCCCTAGCGTTGTGGTTGTGCACCGTGTAATAACTTTCTGGGAACTGGAGAGTTACAGACACACTCTTGACATTAGACAACCAATCTCTTAATTTTACATGCACAAATATTCTCTGTGTGGACTTTAGTGAAGTGTAAATTGGGTGCACCAGCTGTTGGTCATGGCCGTGGTGGGCTCACCTCCGTTTTCTCATTTGCTGATGGTTGGGGCATCTCAGCTTTATTCTTGCTACCTCTGACAGGGAATTACCCGCCCTTATTATTTGTACATGGTGGATATGGATGCTTCACAATCTGAGTCATAATTCCTTAATTTTCCACCAAATTCTATAAAAACAATACAATTAAAATGGTTTTTTCTCAGCACTGCATTTGGTCATTGTAGAAAGGATCATTGAAAAAGGGACTGGTGGTGATGGCCTTGGAAAATAATGTAAAACCCGTTGCCAAAATAGGTCTGGAGTCGTTAGCAGCCCAAAACGCGTTTTATAATGACGTTTCCTTATATAAACTGAGTCCTAAAATTTCACTTATGGCGCAAATATGGAACCCAAGTCAGTGTACCAAATCACCCCAGAGAACTCATGCTTGACCACTACCATGATCTGCAGAACGCAGCTTATGTAGAAGGAATTACTTTTTTAAAAGTGTTTATGAAGTTGCTGAATATATGGTGGGATATGTGACTTCAATAGCAATCGTGGCCAACTAAACCTCTCAATTTTATAATGCAGAATTGTACCCTGGAGGCATGTAATGCCTGAAGAAGATTTTTATGGTGAAGTGTTGCCGTTGTTTGCTATAAATAAAGAATATCTGAATATTTTTGTTAACTGCTACCCTTTTATCCCTTTTAGGAAAAATCAGCACGACTATTTTGGTGGATACAGGAGCCTCTGAGAACTTTATTGATCAAGACCTAGCTGACTACCTTGAGCTGAGTTACTTGCCAGGTGGTATGGTTAGTGGGGGGCTTCCCAAGATATTCCCACGCTGAAAATTATGAGGTCAGTGGATTATCAAGTTGTAAAATATTATTTGACTGACCGCTTCCAAGCTATCAAAAACCTCTTGTACCCCATCATTTTGAGTGTAAAGTGGTGGTGAAAGTTTGACGTCAGAACCAACTTGAAAGACAATACCTTGTCCTTAACTTTGAATAATGGTCATTAATTAACTGTCCCTTTGGCTGAAGAAAACTTTCAGAGCGATTTGCCCCACTGGCCCAATATCCACACACTCAGTCTTTCTCCGTTGCTGAAGCCCTCTTTGGAGGTTCTCTTACCTTCCTGTTTGGAGGGGTTGGAATCTTCGTTTGATGCGGCTTCAGTTAATGTACTACTAGCTGATTAAGAGTTTGATTGTAAGTTCAAGCTCACAGTTGATTTGGTGCATATCTCTTCCCCAATTTATCAGTTGATTGTATGGGAGGAAGCGACCTTAGATGTGTGGGTTAAGGAGCAGTTAGCTAAAGGCGCAATTTTTCAGCGTACCTCCCCTGTATGTTCCCCACTTCTCTTTGTGGAGAAAGCTGATGGTACCTTACGCCCATGTGTAGATTATGGGAATCTCAACAACGTCACAGAACCAGACTTGCAACCCAACCCACTGGACTCACAGATTTCACGCTTGTGAAGAAGGCAAGAGTCTTTTCCAAACTGGATTGTTTAAACGCGTTTAATCAGATCTGTATCAAGAACGGCCAGGAGTGGCTAATCGCATTCTGTACCAGAAAAGGATTTTTCCAATTTTGTGTTATGCCCTTTGGGCTTAAAAATGACCCTGCTATCTTTCAACTCCGTATTGATGCAACTTTAGGGGCTTGCTGGGGGTATGCGCGGTAGTCTAAATGGATGATATTCTGGTATATCTAGTACTAAAAAAAGATGATATTCTGGTATTTTCCCCTGACAAAGAGTCCCATGCAGTATACCTTTGGCAGGGGGAGGAGCGTTTGAGGCAGTCGACCTTACATTAAAAATAAGTAATGTGAATTCTTAAAGTCCCAGGTCACCTTCCTGGGCAACGTCATGTTTGACCAAGGGCACATGATAACTCCAGACAAGTAGAAGGCTATTTATGTGCGGCCACTCCAACCTCATTTAAGGAATTGAGGAGTTTTTTGGGGACAAGTACGTTCCTTAAGAAATTCACACCAAACTCTGAAGTTTCAGCGCCTTTGTATAAGGCAAGTGGTGCAAAAGTACTTCAGTGGTCCCCCGTTTTGGAGGACGCCTTCCAATCAGTAAAATGCACCTTGCTGTCCACATCCGTCCTTCACCATGTTGACCCCAATAAAGAGCTCATTGTGGCTTCTGATGCCTCCAACTTTGCCTTAGTGGCGGCCCTATTACAAGTAGGCGAAGATGGAATAGAGAATCTGGTGTAATATATTTCCAGGAAGATGTCTTTGCCAGACTTAAACTATGCCATATATGATAAAGAGTTATTAGCAGTGGTTGAGGCGCTGACTTATTGGCGTCACCACTTGCATGGATCATCCTTAACTTTCCACATATGTACAGACCACCGTGTCTTTCTGTACTACTGCGCACCTCATGTCTTGACCCACAGTAAACCCACTGGCATGATACAATAGCCCAATTTGTGTTTTCCTATGAGTTTACTAAGGACAAGAAGAGTGGTTTGGTGGATGCTTTGAGCCGCAACCCTGAACTAGCTCCCAATCTTAGGGAGATAGATGTGCATAATATCCATTTGATGATTCCTCTGGGTAAGATTGTGCCTCAACTTCCTCTCCCTCAGCCAATGGGCCAGCACTTGCTCCTCTGGAAAACGCAGAGGAATATGGTATGTTCAGAAAGGGAGTCTGTTCCCAGCCTTTGTCAGCTGAATTTACTATGGTCCTTGCTAAGAGCGCGTTTATCAGGAGGATATTACCAGGGGTTATCACTTGAAGGATGAATGTGGTTTCAGGGGTGCCTGTCGGAATTTTAACCAGATGGAATCCTCCAATAATTTAACGTTATCTGGGATGATATGGCCAATCCCAGCAGAATGGCTTATTGACTGAATTTCATGTTATTTGATATGATTTCTGGTTAGTTGCACCCCAATTTAGGTTGAGACGAAATTAGTATCCTGCCAAGTTTGGAAGTAGGTTCAAGTGGGGCCAATCAGTGGCCCCAAATTAGTATAAGGATCACCGGCGACTAATAGCTGAGGATGATCCAATTAGTATCGTTCAGAAGAATCAGTGTTCAACGCCAACTGCCATTCATGGACCATCGTGGGATTTCTGGCAGAAAGCTGATGTATTTGCTTCAATCATTCATCTATGAATTTTCTGCAAGTACTGATAATCTGATGTTGGCAGATTCAACGATTATGAGTTGAGGGGGCGGAGTTGTTTCCAGTGCCTCATTTAGTATAATCAATTATCAAATGATTAAGGCGATTCTTAATTAATCAACTGAGATAAGTTGAGAAGAGATTTCAGCGAGATGCTGAGAATTTTGAGTCAAAGCGAGCAACTGAAGTTGTTTCTGGCGCATTATTATCAACTTGAAGATCAAACCCAAATTTGACATTTATTTAGATTAATTATTTATTTGGCTCACTGGCGACTTAAGGCCAAGGATGAGCCAAAACTCATTCAGACATCAGGAAGGACGGAGTGAGAGGGTCAACGCCAGGGAAAAGAATAGTGCATTAGAAGAAGAAGAAGAGTGATTGGCTGGAAGAACCAGTGGAAGAGCCAATAGGTTGGCGGTGGGCGCAGATGCCCTTTTGTAAATAGTATAAATATCTGGCGCTTCTTTTTCAATAAATATCTCCCTTTGCCTAATCTTCCTTTTGTTTTAAGTTTATATTTATTTCGTTGGTTGGAGTTTAGGCTAGGGGATCCCTGAATGGCACGGGTAACATGCCAAGGGGTTAGCTGGCGCTGCTGGCCCAGTCGCCTAAGGAGAAATGGCAAGGGCTGACCAGTATTCATACTGGTTGGCCTGCTAACTAGCAGAGCCCATAGTCAACTTTCTGAAAGTGCCTAAGGGCTCCTGCTGGACCACTTCGCTTGGAATTCATCTGAGACCATAATGACAGAATCACCATTGGTCATCCAGGGAAGGCGAAGACTCTGGAGCTAATTTGCCACAATTACAATCAGAAGATGTTAGCCACGCAAGTGGGAAGGTATTGTAAAGAGTGCCTGGTCTGCAACCAAATGAAACTGAATTGCCAGCCACTAGAGGGGTTGTTGGTACCAGTTCAAAAGGCTGAAGAGCCTTGGACTTCTTTATTGGTGGATTTTATTGTGGAATTGCCTGTGTCTGATGGCTATGATGCCATCATGGTAGTGGTGGATAGTTTTACAAAGTTCGCCCACTTTATTCCTTGAAGAACCATGGTAACTGCAACTGAAATGGCTAGGCTCTTTGTCATTAATTTGTTTGCTCTTCACGGGGTCCCCTAGGAAATAATTAGCAATTGTGGACCCCAGTTTACCTCCGACTTTTGGGAATAGTTGTGTAAGACTCTTCATATTCGCCCCTGCCGTTCAACCGCCTATCACCCCCAATCAGATAGGCAGACTGAATAAATGAACCAGTGCCTAGAACAGTTCTTGAGGTGTTACACCGTTGCAGATCATTCAGATTAGTTTTCCCATCTCCTCATGGCCCAATTTAGTTATAACAACTCCCAACATGTATCAATCAGTTGACCCCCTTTTTCGCCAACTATGGCTTTTTATCCCTCCTTCAACATGGAGCCCAGTTGTGGGTTCAAGGTGGAAACTTTGGTGGACTTTGCAAAGGTGATCAAGAAAATACACCAGAGGGTGAGCACAAATTTAGAAACGGCCATGCAGGCTTACAAGGAGAAAGCTGATGGTAAGAGACAAGTTAGACCAGCGTATAAGGAAGGAGATCTCGTGATTCTGGATGCTAAAAACATCCCAATCAAGCAACCATGCAAAAACTGGGATTAAAGAGGAATTGGCTTCTCTCATTGTCAGAAAGGTGGTCCACGCTTCATACCAGTTAGCTCTCCCCTCCTCATTTTGAATCTTTTCAGTATTCCATGAAAGCAAGCTTACGTTGTATGAGGGCCCCCCATCAGAGACTCCTGAGGCTTATCTCGTGGATGGGGAACCAGAATGGGAACTGGAGGAGATTTTAGCCTCCAGTCAGGTAAGAAGAAGAATCAAGTATCTTTTATCCTGGAAGGGATTTGATGCAGCGAAGAACAGTTGGGTCCCAGCGCGCAATTGCGCCCATGCCCAAGATCTGATTGAATCATTCCATGAGCATTTCCTGGAGGCTGCAGGATCTAAGTAAAAGTAAGCCATCACTGCCATGAAGTTGGCCCCTGCCCACAAAAACCTGTCCTTGGCAAATGCCCCTGGAGGGGGGTAGAGCCCAAAAAAAGAGGGTAATTTCATGTTTAAATGACTTAATTGAGGGTACCATTAGCAAAGACAAGGCTTGGAGTCAGGAGGCCCAAAAGGTTAAGTTGCAGGACCTTCCTACCTAAAGAACTCTTTGAACCAACGCTGGGTGCGGGCCAGATATGCCCAGGTTGGTCAAGGTGAAGTGCAGAACGCCCAGCCTCATGTTATAGCTTTGGCGTTAAAATGAAAGGGTTATCATTTAAATGATGATGGCTCAATTTAATTACTTAGTGAACGGGGGTTTAGAACCCGTTCAATTTACAAAGTTTCCAACTTGGGTTGGACTTGAATTCAATCAATCAACTGAGTTTGGTTGATTTTGAAGTATAGTACCCACCAGATAGAAGCATGCTCTTATTGGTGCACCTGGGCTTAGTACCACTTTCACCAATAAATTATTCCAACGCTTTAGTTTATATATGATTCTTTGATACCAGCTTTCTTGTTGATTGTCTTCCCTTTAAATAAAACCCTTCATTAGTTTACGTTTTTTGTTATGTTAATTTGTACAACATGTGCATGGACTACTTCAAGGAGGTCTCTAGCAACGTTAGCTGATTTATCTGCTCTAAATTTACAGCTGCATCAGGGGCACATCTGGGCCGTCCTAGTTCCTTCCAGACCAAGTTACCAGAACACTCTAGCCCTTATAACAGCTTGGATATGGACACCCCTTTGGGGCCCGCTAAGTCTTATCATTTGTTCATTACATATTAATAAATACTACGTTGCACACCCTTGTCCTTTGTTATTTTAGCTCCAGCACCTTCTGCGGGGATACTCTTATTTAGATACTGACGATTTGTTCCCTGGAGTTGTGGTTGTGCATTGTGAACCAACTCGCTGAGAACTGGAGAGTTACAGACACTACCTTGACAAGGAAGGTTGACTCCTTGAAGTGAAAGGAAAGCAAAATTATTAAAAAAATCCTAAACTAAAAAACTATCCATTAAATGGACATAAAAAGCTCCTTCCAGGTTCAAAAAAATATGGTGAGAACGTTGAAGCGCATTGAGGAACTAGAAATTTACAAGTGTGATCGTGATCAACTCAAGGAAAATGAAACCTATGATAAAACATACAAAACTTCAGTTGGGAAGGCACACCGATGCAGAAATATGCCTAAATTGTCCACAGCCATGTTGTAGATGACTCCCAAAGCAACGTCTATGGTTATTTGAGTTTTTGGGCAAGAATGCCCTGACATGGAGTGACTAAAGATTTTGGAATAAGCAAAAGTTGCCCGCATTTAACAAGGATTACACACTGGCGTTTTTCCATCTTTCTTGAGATGAAGATGTTTGGATATGGGGACTAACAAAAAGTGGTAATAAAAAACCCATTTAGACATTGATTATCAGAATCTGCTGTTGCCCCATCTTAATGGAGACAATTGGTTGCACTCTTTAGCAAAGGAAGCAATTATTATTGAGTTTGTAAGTCCTATAAGAAGGGCCAACTGTAAACAGGAATTTATGGGTATACAATTTAGAGAGGATAAAACATTGGCTACTTTTGCCAATTGTTTTGCCAGGAATCATAGAACCTGGATGGGCCAAAACGATATAAGACTTTGATGCATGAATCGCTATGCAAGCAGCACTTTGGCCCTGCCATGAGCTGCATCAGTTTTTGGCATCAGAATTAGTGAACCAAAATATACATCCCAGATGGTGGATATTCTAAAGATGTTAAAAGCAACGTTCAAGGCACCAAATTGAAACTTTAAAGTGATACATACAAAGGCTCACAATATCGTTAAATTTGTTGAGACCAATAATGAACTTGAGAGTTGAATAGCAATGGGAATTAACTTAAGGGACAGAAACAAGAGGATAGAACGCCAATCCGTTGTTTCCAATGTGGAAAACATGGGCATGTAATAGCTCAATGTCAGGACAAGAAGCCAGAGGAACAAGTTATTTTATTCAGACTAAGGAAAAAGAAACCAGTCCAGATAAAGAAAACGATCAGCAGTCTAGATAAGCGTTAATCTAGTACTGCTTTCAAACCTGTTCCCCATGACATAATGAACAATGATATCGACACCTCTGATTATTTGTGGAATACAACGCACATGATTTTCTTTACCAGGTGACAATTTGATGTCAACATGATTATCCAAGCAAAAGAAAAGGAAATAGACCATAAAATCGTGAAGAAGGTTGCTTAACTGTACGCTGAAGATAGCGGAAAAGATCATACTTTCTAAAGCCCTGAAGAGTTAAAACAAAATTTGATGAGACAAACGTTTCTTTACCTATTAGTGTGATCAAGGGATCTTTCACTGACTTGTCCATGCAATTAATTTATACTCTCAATTTGGCAAACAATGCCACTATTCACTCAGTAAACACCTTATGCGTTACACTGAGTGTACCTAAGCAGACATTCTAGTCAATTAAATAAGACTATGGTTAATAATTGACAGTGAAGCACTTATCAATATCGTTAAAACCAAATTTGTGAAAAAAATGAAGTTTTCGTCAGATTTGGAGCACCAGAAAGAATATGGAACCACAAAACCAGAAATCACAATATCTTATGGAGCTTACAGTGCGCTAACCATTTCAGTTCAGATTGCTAGTGCTATCAGCTCCCACCATAGTGCTGGCTAAGCAAAAATATGACATACTCATTTTGACATAATTCCTGATAAAGTATGATGTGAAGTGTTATTTTGGAGAAACTTTTCTAACAATTTTGGGGCAAACCCTGCCCTTGGTATATTAGCAGAAAGGATAAGCTACATTGACAAAAAGGAAGATTTTAAATTTGATTTACAACGACAGCATTATAAACATTCATTACATATTGATAGATGAAAATGGAGGAAAAATATAAAGGAGATCCTGAAAAAATTTGATACTTTTGAGGATAGATGCAACAAACAACATTCTTTCAGGAATGCATTTTATAGTTACACAGGGTTAATGCCCAAATCTTTGAAAACAGCTATATGGAGAAGTTGCCATCCCATGTGTCAGACAATTGCAAGTCTAATATTGTAAGAAGAGCATTTTGGATGAAAATGACAATAAAATTGTCCAAAAGACCCTGGTTGAATCCTTGTGGAACCCCTTAAATTGGGGTAACACTTATAATAATACTTGGGCAAATAATATGAGTTTGGGCAGTTGGATTGCACTGAATTTTCAGCCAAATCTGGAGAGCCATTCTGAGGTCCCTCTCCCACTTACAGCAAATTTAGAACAACAAACACCGCGAAGATCTGCCCCTTTTATAGGGATGGAAGGGATCCTGCAAGGTGAAAATTTTCGCGCCTAATGATTGGGTAAAATATATAAAATTGATGCTTCATGGACATATCCTACCTGCAATAGACTTTCCATTGGCTGTTCTATCACAGCGAGGCGAGTCTCCAAAGATACAATAGGTCAAATCCACATATTCCTTAATTCGAACATCACTATGCTAATCTGAGCTTCAAATTAATTTCCCTTCAAACCTCAATATAGTTTAAATACTAAGGTGCTAGATATTGAGAGGGTTTGCTTCTTACCCCCTTACCACAACTAATAAAGAAACTATAAAAATAAATCAATTATTTTAGTGAAGTTTTATATGTTTAAATATAAGTGGTCACTTAACCCCCTATGAAATAATTATCCCGCAGTTGAGAAGCGTATTCTCCTGCAATTTATTGTTGTAATTCAGGTGTGAAAACGCAACAGCAAGCTAACAAAAAGCCTGAATTCCAACAAGTGGTGCTCACTACAGGGGGCCTGTACACCACAAAAAATCGCATTAAAAACGGAGGTTGGTGGGGAAAACCCTCACAACCTCCCAGCTTCATCTGAGCCAGGTAGCTGTAATAGAACAACAGCTGGCTAGTGCATTGTTTCGACCAAAAAGCTTGAGAAGCATCCCTCTCAAGGCCTTTATGGAGTCTCTCCTACCATTCACAAACCCCCTTTCAGGAAATGTTTAACACGGTCAAGGACAGTATTGCATCCTTCCTCTTTATGTATATATCTGCGATGTATGGAGCAACTGACCAGCAAAAACTCAAAAAAATCTTCCCTGCTTGAGTCATATGACTCAGGAGATCATGGTTCCCAATATGGCTCAATTACCACCTGGGCGGAGGTTAAAGAAGCGTTTATTATAGAATTTGTTTCCACGCAGTGTTTACAATGGCAAAAACAGGCCTTTATGCGCCTTAGCCTGCAAGAGGGAGAATCAATCCCCACTTTCATTGAGAGATTCTATATAAAGCTCAACCTCTGTTGCTGGCCAAACTGCTAACTATAGATGAAGCTATTGCTGCTATCGTGGCTGGCATGGTGTCTTATCCCTATTTAGCCATGCATATCTCCGCATTCAAGTGCACCTTCCAACCGTATGGGATATTAAAGAAACTCTGCTACCAGTGGCTGACTTTCATGAACTTAATCTTATGCAAAAAGATAAAGCGACAATCAAGTTTGACCCATCCAGCCTCTTCTATGGCTTTCTCCCTCTGGAACCCAGCTTCCACAAAGCTGCAGTGAAAGATACTCCTTCATCATGTGAGAATAGCCATAAAATACTGGCCCCAATGGGAAAGTACTCCACTTCATCATCAGCTCAAAAAACCCAGTTATTGAAAGCAGTTGTCCCTTTGCTTTACCCATCTTTTTCTCCAGAGCGGCCTTCTCAAGGGGTTTCAACGCCTGCTCCTAAGCCTAAACCCTTTTCTCAAGTGCCATCACCCCAACTAATAGGGGTTAAATGACAAGGTCACAAAAACTAAACCGCCTGTTTCACAAAAGCACACATCCACTGATTGACCCAAAACTGGTGTTGTTATAGCATCTGCCTCCACGACACTATCTCCCTCAACCTCTCATCCAGCTAACTCTAGTCTGGAACCTGTCCTTATGAGGCAGCACAAACCCTCTAATTTAAAGTCGAAAATCGAGCTGTGTGAATATTTACGCCTCCCCAAAAGTTAATAAGGTGGATGAGTAACCTCAGGACCTATCATGCTATAAGGGAATCCCTAAACCTACCTCACTTCCTATGGGCTCTCTAACATATACTGATAGCCCCTCTGATGATGAATCTGAAGGGGATGGAGAAGATATAGGTCATTATATTTTAGGATTCCCAGGTGAAGTGGAGTTACCTGACTGATTGAACCTGGAGAGAGTGAATTGGGCTAAGATCCCCTGTCAAACTTATCTTTGGCAAGTGTTGAAGGGACTTGAGATTATTACCACTGCCAGTGACACTGACCAGCTCATTGTCACATTTATCCGATCTACCCAGTGTGTTTATACCCTGCAGTCAATACAAGAGAGATACCCTGTAACTGCCAAAAGACTTGTCTCTACTCTCCATCTATAGAGGTCATCGCTTTTCCCTCCAACTTGGGTGGAACTTTAACTAAAGTGGAGGTCGTCATTAATGGAGTGAAGTTTAGG
>JAKSZP010010908.1:0-85460 GCA_022478985.1 Massospora cicadina | reverse complement strand
CTGAGATCTTGCAGAATACATGAGTTATGGCAGATAGCAGTGGGTTGGGGCATCAAGGGGACAGGGCTTGAGTTCATTGTATGGTGGGTTGCCAGGTATGAGCGTGGTAATGAACATCAAGTTAAAAATTCAGCAAGGTCATGTTCTGCCTAAATGCATATGTCAGAGAGGGAAACAAAAATGATAAGAATTGAGTGTGTTACCTTTGATTGGGTTAAATATCACTGCTTTAGTGACAGCGCAGACTGCAATGGTCGCTTTCATGTGAATCGCGAGGATTTTATGTCTGGTGATGGCAGGGAAGCCAGTTGGGAAGTTAGAAGCGGGCATGCCCTTGGCCAATAAGGTGGCAAATTTTGTGACTAACTTGCAGAGTTAGCGGCATTTAGGTGAGGACACTGACATCATTGCAAGCTGGTGATTGCTTTGGTATGGGGCGGCGAATGGCTTTGGTTTAATGGTGAGGAGGAATATAAAAAACTATTACACTTCCTAAAGTTTACAAAGTAAATTTGCCAAGTTTGGATATTTGAGTTCTTTTGTTCATAAAGATAGTGTCTCATACATATGATAGATATATACATTAGATGCTTTGATTATTATTTATTTTAATATGATTGAATCAATAGAGATTAGTTTTATAGTTGTATTAATTGAGCAAATTAGTTTAGCACTACCAGCCACTCAGAAACCCCACAACTAAGGAACTTTGATAATAATCACTCAGCTGAACTTTTACAAATATCAACCAATCACTAAAAGAACAGCTAAAATTTTATCCTATCAAAATGATTAAATTGTGAAATGTGGATTGTGGACACACAGAGACAGATTTTAACTTTTGGCAAAGAAACTAAGTTGTTGATTTGGTAAATTCAAAGTATCAAACCAACCAATTATAACTGCTCAGCCATGGAAAGAAACTTATTAACACAAAAAACATACAGGATGTCAATTCTTCTATATAAAACTTTTTATTTTACTATAAAAAACGGGTTTGAAATCCAAAAACCTTACAGGCGTGCACACAACAACTCACTAAAGTTAATGGCGATTGGATGAATGATATAGGAATGTATACAATAAAAGCAAACACGTACTCATTTTTATATATAGAATATATAAAAGCAGGCACAGTTGCCCACAGGTACTGGTATGCAATCATGGGAAAAACTTTACTTCAGGAGCTTTAAAATCATAGATACAAGCATGAGAACCGTAAAAACTATATTTAGCACCCTACAACCAATCAACTAACTAGAATTTAGGAAGAGAAAATGAAATGCTAGTTTCACTAATATGAAAGATGGCCTCTATTATATAATAAACTTGGACCAATATCTCTTAAGTTCAATGATGGCATACAGGATAAGTCTCCATTGAATTATCAAGATGCATCCTTCAAAGCCTTATACAGGAGAGAAGCTTAAATTCTGGCTTTATTAGCTCATGACGTTACCAGTGATATTACCAAAGACCCTGAGAAATCACTAAGAAGATTAGCCCGGAAGATCATATGACTTCAATCATAGGAAATGACAACTTTATCCAGGATGGTTACAAGAGAAGGCTAAGCAGCAAATGCATCTCGCCAACATTTTCCCCACTTTTAATTATAATCAAGCCTTATACTATTAAAATTGTATAGCTCCCAAAGGAGGTATCATGAATTCCATCTGTAATGTCCAAATGCTATAACCTACAAATGTGAGGATGAATGCTAAAATAAAATGCTTAGAAACTGGAGTAACTATAAACCATATACATAGCTAATTCCTATGTCAGTACTCCCTTGATATATCCTTGAGGGTTGTGATATCAGATATTAGGTAATCAACATGATGAGATGAATATCAACTATTTGACTCTTACAACAAAATTTATGCCTAAACCTGAGAAGGGGTTTAAAGAATTTACAACAATTAGGTACACAGAAAAATAGGTAGTTGGTAAAGCTCAAATTGACACTAAGAAACTGCATTGGACCAGTTTAATCTCAAGATACCTCTAATCAAATCTGCCTAATCAAAATGAAGGTGTAGGAATTTAGCTTATGAGTGCTTTCTGGTGCTTACGCTTCTGGATCACACAAAAGTTCTAATAAAATGCAAAAATTATACTAATTAAAACATGGGATTTTTATGGTTTTTATTAGCAGTGCGGGGTATAAGAGAAAAAGCAATCCCCTTGAATCCGCCTGATCCATATTTAAACTGTTTTAAGGGTTGTGGGGAATTTGAGGATAGTTTTTGATTAGCTTTGATACATTCTGAATTAGGAAATATGAATTACTCTCCTATCAGATCGTGGAAAATGTGAGTTACAAATTGTTAAAACGATAATTGGGGTTTTAGGGGCAGAATGTACCCATGCAGTAATGCCTTGATGTATTTCAACCAATATCTTCATGTCAAAATACTTTCACCTTGGGGGACTTCCTTCATTATTTATAAAAGGGGTGGTCCCTGCTTAGGTGCTTGGAAAGACCTTATTGTGTTTGAGGATGTGCCTTCTGATGGTCGCATATGGTCTGTCAGGTGGTCAGAGTAATCTGACTGCTTGTTTTGACGTTTATTGCCCATTCAGGTTTCAAAATGGTGCTACCCAGATTAACGAGGCTCCACTGTGAATTGGCCAGGGTCTTTTGGCCAAAATCCTCGACATTATCAATAGCATTTCTATTAAAATCGCTCTTAGTAGCATCAGAGAATTGCAAAATGGCCAGCATTACCCTTTTTGGCTGAATTCAACCTAAAGCATTCTTTTTTTAGCTGCGAGGAAAAATGTCCTACATCACCCCCTCAAGAATGTTGGGAGGATATGGGCGCAGTAAACGGCCATGTACGCGATTGATGGTGATACCAGTAGCTAGATATTTAATAGAGTACTCGTTACCTCTCTTGTAAGTGATAGTGAAGGGACCCTCTTAAATTGATCCAAGCTTACTGCTTCTAGGAGTGATGCGGTTATGGTAGTACAACACCATGTTGAACACTTGTAATGTAGGTAGGGGGTTCAGAACTCATTGGCAGCCTGCCCTTCTTTTGTCACTGTTTTAGCTAAATTGGTAATAGCTTCATATTGGAGTTGGATTATCCGCTGAGCCAAGCTTTTTATAACTTTCTCCAGTTCCTCAACTCTAGATGAGAATACATCCTTAGCTAAGAGGGCAGGTATGCCTGGTTCCCTCCCATATAAGACACAGAATGGAGACATTTTTTTAAATCTGGTGATAGCAAATCCAGTATGCCATAAGAGAACTGGGTAGATATCGATCCCAGTGAAGAGGATCAGAGGAGGCCATTTTTCAAAGAATTGAAACCAAGGTTCCATTTGCTCTTTCCACAGTCCCATTGGTGGAAGTATTATACGGAGCTGAGAAAAGTTATTGTGCTCCCATAGATGTCGCCAGGATTTTGACTACTCTGGAGGTGAAGTTCTTACCATTATTGCAGAGAAGTACTTGAGGGCAGCCGTGATGTGTGAAGATGTGTTGATGTAAAAAGGTGGCGGTGGCCTTGGACGTTTAAGCAGGAAGAGCCACGTGTCCAACCCACTTATTGAAGTGGTCAATAGCTACTAGGATAACCTATTTCCACTAGTAGGCTGAGAAAGAGGACTTACTACATCCAAACTGATGGCGTGGAACGGTTTTTGAGGGGTAGTTGATTGATGCTGGTATCTAATCTTAAACCAGATTGCTTCTTACACGTAAGGCAGGCTTCCAAGACATCAACAATATAATCCACTATACCATCCCGTTAAAACTGATCCTTAATCCACTCATAGCTTTTCTTTGCCCCTTTATGACCTAGGGTGGAATGAGCTTCTAAGATAGCAGTATTCATTTCGAGGGTCAAAGGTAAAGTAGCCATTTTGTCCCCATCTGCTTATAAAACTTCCCATTTCAACTTTAGTGTTGCGGGAGTGCCAGGATAACATCTTCTGAACAGGCTCATCATCATCCTCCCATTCATTGGGGTCATTAAGGGGTCATGTAACCTCTCCACCTCACTATTATCCAAGTGAAGGACTGGCAGCCGTGACACACCATCAACATTCAAGTGACAGATCCCAGTACGGTGTACAATCTTCATGCCATAAGGCTGGAGCTTTAAAGCCCAGTGAGTTAACCGGCTAGGTAGGATCCTTCATATATATAACTATTTCAATGAAGCGTGGTCAGTAACCACAGTGAAGGTGGCCTCATATAGAAATAGGCGGTAGTGTTTCACATCTAACAAAAAATGGCAAGCCACTCCTTTTCTGTTACGCTGTAGTTGCGTTCCACTTTTATTAAGCATTTTACTGAAGTAAAATATTGAATGATCAACACCGTATTCATCCAATTAGGCTAAGATGGCCCCAACAGCGTTGTCTGAGGCTTTAGTAAACAAGAAAAAAAGGTTTATTATAATATGGGTGCTGTAAGATAGGAAGTTGTTGTAGCAGTTGCTTCATCATCTCAAAAGCGGCCTTTTTTTCAGCACCCCCAATAAAAAAGGGTATTTTTGGTTAGTAGCCGGACAAGGGGCTCAGTGAGTTAAACGAACTTGGGAATGAACTAATGGTAGTACCCCATCATCCCTAAAAACACCTGAATATCCCATAGATTTCTAGGGGGCGGCATTTTTGAGATAACTTGTCCTTGTCCTGCATGCGTTGAATTCCTTTTTAATAAATGGAGTGGCCAAGTAAATCTAATTTCCTTTGGAAGAAGGTACACTTTGAGGGCTTCAGCTTAATGTTAGACTTACATAACTGTTGAAACACCTCCTTCAAGTGATCAATATGTTCATTAAAGAATTTTGAGAACATCTTGATTTCATCAAAATAGACTATGACACAAGCAGCTTGAGGTCCTGCAAAATGTGATCCAATGCACGCTGGAAAGAGCCAGGTGCATTGCATAACCCTTGGGTTAATCGTGTTGGTTGGAAGAGACCTTCACTACAAGTAGAAGCAGATCTCCTGATCTTGAGGAGAAAGGTCCATTTGTCAAAATTACTGGCCAAATTCATGGCGGAGAAGAAGTTAGAGCCATAGAGTTTAGCAAGGGCTTCATCAATGCGAGGGATAGGATAGATATCCTTCTTAGTGAGGCTATTTAACCTATGGTAAACCATGACTATCTGATGACCTCCGTTTTTTGTAATTAGTAAGAGGATATAGACCAAGGGCTTTTGTGAAGGAACGAGTAACCCCGCGTCTAATAATTGCTGGAGCTCCATCCTCATTTGTTGTTCCTCCACCTTTGAATTGCAATAAGGTTTGGACCTTATAGGCCGAGCATCACTTACATCAATGGAGTGGCACCAGCCCTTCATGTGGTCATAGTCAGTATCGAAATTTGGAGAATATGTCACTGTATTCGTCTAACAAGATATAACTTTTTCCACCTCCTCTGGGGTCAGCTTATCTGGGATATGAACATTGGGCAAGGTGCACACCATGTCGTCCATGTGTAAGCCCAAATAAGCCACAGATCCAACGGAGTGGATATGTTCAATGTCCTCTACTGGGAGTAGGAAACCTCTTCCAATATCCTGGTGTTTTCATATGATCATTTTTTGCTAGTAAGGTTCCCCAGTAGAATGGTAATTGGCTTTGTAGGCTGGGTCTAGTATCCCAGGCAACACACGAGGCTCCAAGGGGCTAGCGCCCTCAATACTTATGAGGTGCAACAAGCAATGTTGTGGGATTTGTAGTGTGATTTTAGTGTCAACCACTCTTTGTTCCCCAGGCTCAATCAAGACCTCATCTGCAGCATAGAAAGGGATACCATCCCAGTATCTACTAAATTGGGTAATATCTTTTTATTGTAGCCAGAAGTGGATTAAGGCAAGGGTATAGCTGAAAAATGGAATTTGACCAGGCAGGAGTATCCGTTCTTGCTGGATTTTTTATTGGATAAGACTAAAGGGATTTATTAGTTGAGTAATGAGAGGACCCCTTTCTTCAGGTTGATTATTCCTTCATACTCAATTATAAATTTGAGTGCAGATTAGCATATCATATGCGTTGTTGTCCAAAGCCACAGCAGGGGCTAATAGAATAAGCTTCCCAATTTGAATGGGAAAGGAATAGTATGCCCCACTAGCACGGTATTATTGGGGACAGCGGTTCCAAATTCTTGCATGTAATCTAAGTCAGGCGCTAGCTTATCTTCTTAATAAGCTTAGTTGAGATCACATTGCCTGGGGAGCCAGTGTCCAGGATAGCTAGTATTCTGACCTTTTAAATGATCATTTCAACTTTACTGAGCGTTCCACCAAATTTAGGTGACAAAGCTAAGACCTCCTTGAGCTGGAAGGTGGAGGTTAGCTTTTTAGTGGTCTCAGGCTTTATCCATGATGGATTTTATGGGATGAACCCTCTGAAGAGGGCGTATCTAGCCAGCTAAGAATTGGTCACCATCACTGGCAGAGTCAATAACCTTTGGACCCCCTAGTATTTGGCTGAGGTACATTTCCTCAGATATGGTGGTCTCGTCTACTCCTCTAGCGTTCAAATGATCAGGCACAACAATTTCCGCAGGGGCTCCCAAGATGTAGTAACCAAAGTCTTCATAACTACCCTCAGATTCCTTCCCAATGGTATTTTCAACAATGAGAAAAGCCATGATGGAAGCAGGAGAGATGGCCACAGAAGATTGGGTAGCCTTATAGCACGCATTTACCATCTTATCTGAAGGGGTAGGCACAGAAGCTTTAGTGAGCTTGTGCAGGCGTATGATTTTTACTACATTTACAGGGCTTTGATTCATAAGAAGGAGTGATATCCTTTTTAAGTAGCACTGAGGGAACAGGTTTTGTAGGGAGGATAGGCGCAGGAGGGCTTACTCCCAACTGTTTAACTAGCGGTAGCTCCTCAAAAGTAAGAGCTGGAGGGTTCAAATCAGCTTCCTTGGTTGTTTCACATGGATGGAAATTGGCAACTTCTACTAACGCATCCTTTATATCACAAATATTTATGAAATGGCGTTTCACTGATATAATATGCCTGTCTAGAGAGGTCTGAAAAGCTAACCCAGTTAACAGGGCAGCGATAGCATCATCAAAGGTGATCATGTTAAAGGTTGTTAACTTTTGCGCAGCGAGGTAAAATTGTAAAGCAAAGGCAAGGAACGGTTCACCCTCATACATGCTAAAGCGCATAAAGTCATGTTTTTCCCTGAGTAGACTCTGCTTTGATCTGAATTCAGCCAAAAAAGCCTCCTTCACATATTCTCAAGTGTGAGAAGGGTCCAGGTAAGGCACTATCCTATCTTGTGCTAGGCGTCTCAAACAAAGAAGAATGTGTTGAACTTTTTGTTTATCAGTTGTGCCATACATGGCAGCTTCATAAACATACAAAAAAGTAACAATACTTCCTTCACCAGGAATGTCTCTGTCTTTAAAAAGAGGCGCTAAAGGGCGCTGCTAAAGTTTTTTGGGACGTCTTAGAGCGCTTGTCAGTTGCTTTTCAAGAGCAATTAATTAATGATTCCATGTGAAGAGGAAAAGTGGGAAGGTTACTCATAGTTGAAGCCTCCATTTTTCATGATTTTTGCAGCATACAGGGGTCCCCTGTAGTGAGAACAAATTTTTAGGAATCCAGCTTATGGGTGATCAATGGTTCTTATGCCACTGGATCCCACAAAAGTTTTAATAAATTGTAATAAATATATACTAATAAAAACTTGGTTTTTTATGGTATTTTTTAGCATTACAGGTTATAAGAGAAAAAGCGATCCCCTCAATATCCACTCAATCCATATTTAAACTGTTTTGAGGGTTGGGGGGAATTAAAGGATAGTTTCAGAATAGCTTTGATGCATTTCAAATTAGGAAATCTGAAATACTCTTTTATCACATTGTGGGAAATGTGAGTTACTTTTTGGTAAAATGATAATTGGGGTTTTGGAGCAGAATGTACCCATGAAGTAATGTCTTGATGTATTTCAACCAATCACTGCTTGTTAAAATACTTTCACCTTGGGTGACCTCCGCCACACCTATAAAAGGGGAGGTCCCCACATAGGTGCTTGGAAGGACCTGATTATGTTTTAGGACGTGCCTTCTGATGGTTGCCCCATGGTCCATCAGGTGGTCAGAGTAATCTGACTGCTTGTTTTGACGTTTATTGCCTGTTCAGGTTTTAAAATGGGGTTACCCTAATTAACGAGGCTCCACCATTAATTGACCAGGGTCTTTTGGCCGATATCCTTGACATTATCAGTATCATTTTTATTAAAATCGCTCTTAGTATCATTGAAGGATTGCAAATGGCTGACATTTCCTTTTCAGTTGAATGTGACCTAAAACATTCTTATTTTTAGCTGCAAGGGCAAAATGTCCAACAATAGGATCATCAGAATGTCAGATGACCTTTACACTAGGTGATACATGAGGTTTTAAATTAAGATGAACCTGCAAAAGGGTAAAAGTCAAGTATCTGCCCACCAATTAACTTAAGTGATACCAAGTCTCAACTGACTTATCATGTTCAATATACATTACTCGCCTATCAAAAAATATGCTGCAAAGGCATGATACAATCTGGTTGCATCGCCTGACCAAAAGCCTCCCATCCATATTACGCCCTCAATATCTTTATTAGTCCTTTCCCCTATAGGGGCTTATATTGTTATATGTAACATACAAAACCCCTATTCTATACTTTAATAAAGTTACGTCATTAATTCTATACCTCTTTTTTAGGTCTTAAATTCAAGAAGTCCATTTCACCATACTTACCATAGAATAATTGCTCTATCTGATGGGACTTATGTGGTGACTTGTCACCCTAAAATAAATAATATAATTGTCATCCGTCTAAGACGTCTTCAATTATTGATTGTTAGGCTTCTTGGGCATAGCACCATTGAGCTCAAAAATGGAAGCCCAACACTACAAAATAATGGCATGATAGAGATAATCCAGGGTTAGTTACCTCAACTTAATCACTTTAAATTAATCTACATATAAATCAAGTATTTTACTAAATACCTTATCTATATGATCATAAGATAGAGATGTAATAATTTTGTAAAGAATGTTAAAAACAAACTTACTCAGATACAATAAAATTAATTAAATTTACAACTAATACAATAATATGTAATTATTAATTTATATATAATTATACTTTCAAACAAGCAATCTCTATGTTTGTCATAGTTACATGACATCATTGAGGGGGCAGACTGCAAGGATAAAACTGGACGTCAGGAGGCCAAACTGTCAAATTACAAGGCCTTTCTGACTTGAAACATACCCTGGACCAACGCTGGGTACAGGCGAGGTATGCCCAGGTTGTTCCTGGGGATGTGCATGATGCGCAGCCTGGCGTTAAAGCCAGGGTGTTAATACAAACCAGCTACGTCCTCAACTCTGACAGTTCATTATGTTTACTGGAGTAACAGGGATTTGAAACCTATTACATCTATAATATTGTTAAGTTGGGTTGAGTCAATTTTTAATTTAAAACTTGAGTTTGGACAATATTGAGTTACAGCACCCTGGCTGATGATAGCATGCGCCTATTGGTTCGCCTAGGCTTAGCATAACTTCTGCCAATTGGCAACTCTCCACATGGTGATTTATTGTGGTTCCACATGACCAACTTTCCTTATTGGTCATCTGGTTTAATAAGACCCCATTAGTTTTGAGTATTTTATGTGCACTTTTTAGCTTTGTCTGCTGACCTTAATTGGATCTAAATTAATCAAATGTGTGCCCTTCCTGCATGGGGCTCTCTGTGCACCATCCTTCTGGTTGGTGCTTTGCTTACCCTTTCCTTGGAGAGGTGTTCCTCAGTAGTGTGGTGGGCCCATTCCCACCACCTTTACTAGAACTAAAGCGTTACAGACACGCTCCTAGCAATATTATACATAGTGGGGGATGCTAGCATAGTAGTAATAATGTCTTATAATCACCCCTCACAATACAAGTTTGAATCCAGTCATGGCAGAAGTTTGATATTTCTGTGCTAAGAGGATAGTAATACATGTGGTATAACACACCATATCTCAGTCTAGCCAAGCAAATAAATGAAGTTAGATCATTTAAGCCCAGCTTATCAAACCACATGCAGGATGGATTTACCCCCAGCACTTGGTGTTGTCCTCCATTCCTAAATTAAACTAATATTTCAAATTTGGTGTGGTGTATTTGTCTCAAGGTTGACCCACCTCAAGTAAGCAATATGTTAGAACATGGTAATTACAAAGATTAAATTGCGCTATTGAATATTTTTATAAGCATATATAAGCTTTGTCATCTATATATTTTTATCTCAACTATGATCCAAATACCATATAGAAACTTTATAATTATGTTTATTTATTTATTTGCTCTATGCTTTATGAAATTTTTTAAGCAGCAATCATTTAGTTAAATATATGTAGAAACAAACATATCCATAGCAAACCACCTAGGGATAAAACTTAAAAATATTAATTTATTTTCTTATCAACTTCATAAAAGTTATACTGACTAGAAATCCTATCCTTAACTTAATTATGTCTGCCAATTGATATAGAAACTATAAAAACATTGTTAGTAATCAAAATTAAACAATTACTTGAGATTTATAATACCCATTAACACGATTTTGCATAGTAGATGAGTACATATATTAACCCTTTGCACTCAATTTATTTTCTAAAGTTGTTGGATGTCAACTTGTATTGTCACCTCCAGCATGACATACTAGTGCAAAGGGTTATAGCTTTAGACTTTCATTGAAAGCTACTATAATAAAGTAAAATCCTTACAAAATCTGATGAAAAAATGATCTTTACAATAAAAAGTTGCCCTTGGTTTAAATACTGAAACAACAGATCGGTAATATCAGAGTTAGTATGATAAGAAAATAAAAACGATGAGTAAACCTTTACAATATTTCCATATTCATATAGAACCACTTTTTTAATTAGTTTTTGTAGTAATGGAAAATCTCTTAAAATGTGCATATCTTGAAGAAGTGATGAATAGCATACAAACTCAGAAAATTTTAGACTATCAGTTATAGATAGTTTATTTTTTTTAAAACAACTATCAGAAAGTTGTAGCTATAACCAACTAAACTATAATCTAGTTGATATTTACTATTTTTTAGTACTAGATGATCCCAACCCAAAATGATATTTACTATTATTCTAAATAATCTTTTAATAAGATCTCGAGTAGCAACTGTCATTTTTTTCTAATTTTTAACCACTAATTTTATTAAATCTTTTTATTATTAATTTATAAAAGACTGTAACAAACATAACTTTAATTTTAGTGAAAAAAAACTAAAAAATTAGACTTATTATATTGTTTTACTTTATTAGTTTGCCCATGAGAAACTAAAAACAATATAGTTGAGACTAAATACTATATTTTAACTCTTGAAAAATATGGTGCTTAAGTTTAGTAATGAACAAAAAAAATAAATTATTTAAATAAACAGAAGTACTTGAAGAGAAAGTGATATAGAACTATAAAAGCTTATCTGTTTTACACAGCTAGAAAAATTACTTTATTCTACTAAGTATCTTTAAAATACCATTATGTGTAAAAGCTATATAGCTATAACAAATATATAGGTTAAAGTCATGAGAGTTAATAATGTCATTAGTTAATAAACACACTCACTTGTAATATATGAGGAGAAGATAATCATTAAGAAAGCTAGTTTGTTTAATCAACAGCACCTACTGACCACCAAACTAAGTTTCAATGTTTTAAAATTAACAAATTTTATTACTACTATATGTCATATCTGTAAAACAGTTATAATAACATAGTCAATTGAGCTTTATTAAGAAAGTGTAGTTCATCTACTTTAAAAATAACCCAAAATTATAAGGGATCCGCTAGAGTATTCCCTTTATGAGAAAAAAGTATGTCTAGTAATAGATTTTTTGAACTATATTTATTAAAATAACACTTGCATATAAACAAGTTATTAATATAAATATTTTCTATAACATCTTATAGTTAATCATATGTGAATATAAAATCTTAGATAACAAATGAACTAACAAAAGCAGTAGATTATAATGATATCATAAGTTTACCTTGCTGAAATTTGCTCTAACCAAACAACTAAACAATTAATTTATATGCCTAATTCTTATTTAAAGTGTAAATTAGATATCTGTTTGATTGACCTGATCACTATGCTGATGTCAATCTATAGTATTAACTTACTTTAAACTTTAATGGGCCATACCAATAACAGAAAGATTATCATATGTTGTTTTGGGGATCATCACCAATTTAAGTTAGTATCAACGTAAATTTGATCCCTCACCACCCCAGCAGTGCTAACCTCCAGTTAAAATCTTGGGCTTTGTTGGTGGATTGCTTCTGGATCTAGATTTCAACTGCACATATTTGAGGATCCTTGCATTGATTATTTGATTAAAATTGAGTAACTGGAGCAATAGTAGTATAAAGACTATTATTGACGTTGAATCCTCAAAAGCCACGTTGAGAGTATTGTCCAATGCTAGACAGGTGCTTTTTTGTCTTGAAGATGTTCTTGTACTGGTATGGAACACTTTCCCTATTCCCTTCTCACAGAGCCAAGTGGAGAAAATGATATGATTAACCTAAGGATATCTGATCCTTGCACTCTTCTCTTAAGAGTAATGTTAAAACAACCCAGCGTTAAAACAACTTATTTAATAAGAAGTTTTAATCTGCTTCTATTAGGGAATAGTTTGGTGTTTATAGTTAGAATCAGCACACAACTTTTTAGCTATCCGCTGAGAATTATTTGTGCTCCTATACTGGTTTGACCCTTAGTGTTAGGCACCAAATTTCATTGGGTAATATTGCCTAGGGTTTCTTAGGCAGCTAATCCTTGGGTGTCTGGCGGACCAAACAATTGGTATTAGGTACTTGAAACCAATTGTTTTGGCCAATGACGATTCTACACTTCCTCCAGCATTCAAACGTTTTGGTAGTTTCCAATGACTCCAATCTGTTCCTCTATGAACGATTTCCTACAATTTGACTATTGGGTGTTATCCCAATATCGAATTGTTGCTATATTTTGTCAGGGATGATGCCCAATGAAATTCTCATCTGTCAGCGGCCTAAAATATCATTGGGGATAATGCCCAACGATAATTCATTAGTCAGCAACCTCTAATATCACTAGGGATGATGCCTAACAATAATCTCATCAATTTTCCACTATTGATGATCCTATACAATTATAACTTAATCATCAAATCTTATAGTCGGTTAAAAGGTTGGATTATGTGGTCATCTGCGATTTTGACACACCCTAATCACTAATGTACACCAAATTATATTGTCCCAGTGGCTGTGCACAATAGAATTTGCTTATTCTATTCTTACTTTTTCACTGACTTAGTGCTGCCAAAAATGCATTAGTGATAGTGTTTTTATTTTCAGACAATTGTCTCTATATCATAGTTATTTTAATGGAGAGCTGTTTGTTGTAAATGGCCAAGGCCTAGCCATTTGTTTCTCTGACTTTTAATCAACTTTATGCAAACATCCTAAAATTCTCAGGTGCTACTTAATTACTGATAATGCACCAATTAGAGCCCTAGGCTTTCTAAGTAGCATACCAGGAAGGAATCACCATATTTGAAGTGGATCTTGTTCTTATAGTAGATTCTGAAGCCTATCATGACCAAGACTTTTAACTGCGGGCCCATATCTACTTTCAGCATTCTTTAGTATGGTGTGCTTCTATTCAATGATAAAAAACACTTTTTAATACATAATATATTTTGTGTGTGTTTTTAGAGGGCACAGTATAAATATAGTAGCTTTTTTGTGTATAAACCAATATGTGCATCTAAAATCCAACACCACATTGACAACTTTGGCATTAAGGTGCCTACTTAAGGGTCAGATTATGTTACCCTAAGTACCAGCTATTCTAATATAAGCTTGAAGCAAACTGCTTCACCATTGGCCTCACAGCCATATTTGCAAAAGATTATGGAGGAAATTGGCTTGAACCTAGATCATTTTCATGTCAATAGTTCTGGAATTGAGGAAATGTAGTTCCTTATGACGGAGCTTTCCTCTTATATGTTGTTAAGATCACAAGCTGTACCTTGGGGCATCTAATGTCTTCCCATCCTAGCTTTGGGAGGTTCAGATTGTTTACTTCATGTTTACTGCCTTACTTCCGTTAATGAAAACAAAGCATCCAAGAATATTTTATAAATTTAATTATCAAGATATTTTTTACAATAACTACCAACTATTCTAAGACATGATTATAATAGATATGGTCAAGAAGCTCACTAATCAAGAGCCTGAAGTTAAAGTTTAATATATATATGTTCAACTCCAATTTGCCAAGTCCAGCGTATCATTGCCTGTCAACGGATTTACATTATAATTGCTGCGTTCATGGAAGCACAACAGTGGGATAACTCCCTTTTACTCAGATGGCAAGATGACACCTTTCATGACCTTAACGCTATTATTATTTTAAATTTACAACAAAATCAGGATGACCAGCAGAATTTGAAAGGGCTGACTGACCATCTCAATGTTGGCCTGTTGCATATTGTTAGTAAGATTATGAATAATTAAGGTATAACCACTCAATGGGTAGCAGACATAACGCATCACTTTTCTAAGTCAAAGACTAAATTAATGTAGAAGTAGTGCAACAAAATGAGGCTGAAGCAGCCATTCATGAGTCTCAGAAAATAGATGCTAATGCTATTTTTTAAATTACGTGATGATATGAATCCCTCTCTGGCCATCCTTTGGAAATTTATTTAGGTCATGATTGATTAGTAAATGATTTAGTGCAAGATATGAAAATTATTGACAACACCTTAATGGCCTTAACAATGACTGGATGTATCCATTTCACCAATACTGTTATGTACCAGGAAATTGATTCCATGAGTCTTCAAGTGTAAACTCTAGGCTCAAAAAGTAAGGTCACTGGATAGTGAGAACTGCAAACTGAAAGCTTAGTACCTAGTTATTATATAAAAAAATTGATCATGTTTAAAGCATTATATAGGCGAAAAATCTTCATTTTTAAATCTTTAACAGTTCATAAATTGTATCTTAAGTGAGCTTTGTAAGTGCTTTCAAAGGTCATACACGTGAATAAACATATTATATATTCATTGAAAGTTGGTAATCCCATTCAATAGAGAAGTACACTGATGTCAACAAGGCGCATTTATGCATAATTTTACCTTTCTCACATCTGTTTCGGCTACAAGAGTTTCCAGCCATCCTGATACTCTGGCAATCCCCCTGATCCTTTGGCACTTAGCACCTGAAAAGCTTTAATACAAAAAGTTATAATACAATCACCACCTCCACTTACCCTATCTTGACATCTTCTATGTGTGCTGCTCCAGCGTCTCAAAGCTGTTTTGCTACTACTCATCGTCTATTTAACTTAGAAAGTCATAAGGATTAATGTGGGACCTCTAAACCAGAGGCAATATGAGTCAACTTCATGTTAACTTAATTAAAATACCAAAATTTGATAATAATGGTAATGTGTACAATTTTAATGGTCTATTTAAGATTAATTTTTATAATGCCCCTAAAAAACCCAAGCTGGCAACATTTTTGAACTCCATGGACCCATAGATTCAGAAATTAGTTAAGTTAAAATTGAAATATGTTGTCTTGACTTACCTTGATATCAAATAACTTATTACTCAAGAGTATTTCCAAAATTGCCGCTTGCTCAAGGGGTGCTAATGGTTGGTGTTGAGCCACTGACAACCATTATATGTATGTTCACATTATGTACCAACAGGCAAATTTGAGAGGGTCTACTACTTGCATACATAGAATTTTTCATAAAACCAATTATGATTAACTTTGAGAAGCCTTATATTAAACATACTTGGGGCTTCTAAGCACACTGGTTTTCTCTCAACCTCTTCGGACAACAAGAACTATAAGTCTGAACCTATACCAATATAACTTTATCTGGATTATTATCAGCAATGAAATTTGTCAATAATAAAAACGTATTCTGTGAAATATACTACTTTATTTATATGCGCATATAAAGTATTTATATCATTTGGAAGTAGGGTTGTTCAAAGTATGGTTTTGATTTATAACACTCAAGTTTTCTCATGAACCGTTTGTATATTTAGTGCTTGGTTTCAAGCCCAAAATATTTTATTTCTTTGATTCCCTATGATCTTCTGGGTCTTTATTGATTGGTATGGAGCTCAGGTCTGCATATGACAACATGGCTGCTGCTCTTTTTTCTCCTGGTATTCAGTGACCCTTATGGCGGTTGCAGCTGCTTAGATACATTAGTCGCCTTAATTTTGAGTTTGCAAAAATTATTCTCTTATGATTTGATAATATCTATATTGCTAGGAGTCATACAAATGGAGGTATTCTTTTCATATGGGTATTTTTAATATCCGTCATTGACAGTCAAACCCAATGGTATAAAAGGAGCTAAAAGGTGCCATAAGCCGTCATGTGCATAGTTGTCTAGACCGGTATTTAAAATTTCAGATCTCTGACATCATTAAGACCATCTGGTAAACTATCTTGGCAGTTAAGGGTATATAATGGCCTCCATCAACAAGATTATCAGGCGTTTTAAGCCTTAAAAAAGGGCCACGTATTTTCAAGAAAAATTTGATTGCCAGCTAAATTTAATTGGACTCACTTTTTCTTATGATCAGCTAGATATTTTGTACTGCTATAGTTAATACTAAATTTTGGGTTTTTATGGTGTTTTCTCTCATAGGTATAGTAATTAATTTTTATAGTTAGGCGTTTTACAACATCACCCTCACTAAGACAAGATATAAAGAAAGACTTCAAGTACTGGGCGTGAACTTGGTTATAAGTGCTTTTTGCGGCTTCTTCCTTAATAATAATTAAGCCCTCTTCTCATGACAACTGTTGCAGATCCCGTCCAAATGGCTTGTTATTTCTACGTTTGTCCTCTGCGCATTTAAAGGAACATCACCTTATGTCCCACCTCAAATATGAGTAACTTGGGTCTTTGATCACTCTCCTTTGATACTCTCCTTAAGTAACTTCATTATGTTACTTCTGACATTCAGCTTTCTCTAACTAACTCTTCTTCTACAAATTTCTGGTATCTTTTAGGAGGTAGATTCTTCATATCTGAATCCATCACTGGAGCTAACAAACGGTAAGGCTGCTTCTCTTCCATACAACGCTTTGAATAAGATATACCAATATCCCCATGGTAGCTTAATTGGTAAGCATACAAGGCTGATTTTAACAAAATGTCCCATTAGCATCTGTTGTTAACCATTATCTTCTATATTATTGAGATGGTTTTCATGGATTTTCCGTGCTTCCACTGGTAGAAGGTATATATGACATAATGAACTGTTATTTAGCTTCTATTAAGTTCATAAAATCTCACACTACATCAGAAAAGTTTTTCAATTGTTAGAAAGGAGTATATAAGGGCATTTGAGGCATATAATGACCTGGCGGTAAAAGAACTTCTTGGTAACTCTTATGGTAAACGCCTTGACTATAATTGCTTCTGTCAGTCATGGAGCATGCGGATAATAAAAAGACTGTGCTGGCCCATAGGATGGATTGCCACCCTAACAACAGCCAGTTTAACTCTGGTACAGCCATCCAAATTGAGGGATGCAAAAGGTATAGGGCAACTGCTATTACAAGCCATAAATTTTCCAAAATTGGAAATCATAGCCACTAATGTCCGGTGAACTTCTTAGTTTTATAAAAGGAAAATTTGGTCTTTAAATAGGTTAGTAAACTAAAATTTTATAGGGGAAACAAATCAAGTGGCCGCGGCACCTTTTGGGGACACTGCCTTAAATGTTTGTTAAATGGGGTATGGGACCAAGCGCACTCTTATTGGGAATATCTTTGCAGTTTAATCCCAGCGGATCAACACCCTAAATAGTTACTAAAACCAATTCAATTCTGATCTGCTTGTTAGATTTTTAGAAAAATTCAACAGCAAAACTCTTGATTCTGCCAAAATTGTGCTTGGCGTGATGATGATGGCTCCTCCAGTGGACAGCAGGTTACTCTCATGGCCAATCCACATATAAATTGCTTGACTCATTCTAGAAAAGGTTTACCATGCACTTACCTGTCAGGGATGGCCTCATTCTTACCAATGATGGAGGGGAATGTTAATTGAAGATTTCCAAGCCTGAGAGTGACTTGATACTTTCACTTTGCCATTTTATTGATGTATTTCTGCTAGTGTAACTTGAAGTAGTGGAGGGAACCTCCTGGGAAATAACACTGCAAGCCTTCCACTGGTGATGGCTTCTGACCACCAGTATTGGAATTTTGTGAGAAATTATGATAAGCAGGTGCTATGAAAGCTACAAAATTATTAGTTCCATGGTAATAGCAAAGATCGACTTAATTGCAATAAGTTATTATTTCCATTGCTATAGTTGATTCCAATCAGAAACACAGAATTCTGTATTAAACGAGACCAAAATAATGCTCAAGACAAAAATCGAGGTAGTTTATTAGTTAAAAATGAGGGATATTTATAGGAGTAGATTTAGTAGGTATGCATGAGGATTTTCGAGGTGCAACTAAGGGAAGATCTTTCCTATTAAATGACCAATATTGCTGATTATTAAGGCCATAATTATAATGGCTAGATTTGATAATATTCTTATTTGATGAGTCCAATCCTCTTATAAGATTTTCAGCTTATCAGATATCTTAACATCATTCTTCAAAGAAGGTTGATAACTCTGAAGGTGGAATGTCAGTCCAACCTAGAATTGGATATCTCCGATGTAGATTTTACAATCTTATTAGATCAAGATAATGAATCTCAATCTGGAGTAAATTCGGTCATCATTGATGAATCCCCAACAATGCCCCCCTCAGGATCTTGCCTATGGGGCACATACTTATGCAGAAATCTACTATGCACTCTATTGATAACAGTACCAGTATTAACAGAGGCAATGGAGTATTCTATACCCTGACAATAAATAATATGATACAGACCAGCCCATAAGGTGTATAGTTTATGAATCCTTCCTCCCGGCCTATTGTGATAGAAGAGTACCAAATCCCTGACTTAGTATTCCAGTAGCGTAGGTCTACTAGCGTTGGTTCTAGTTCCCTCCTTTAAGGTGGTAGCAGCAAGGGAACTTGAAGCTAAAGCTTGCAATCAAATGATTTCATCAGAGAGTCACCTCATAGCTAAATTAGTAGTTTGCGGTGTAGCTTCCTCAAGTATAGGTTGTACACTTGAGGGGAGAATAGGATCCTGACCATATAAAGCTTTTAAAGGTGACATTCCAATTATACAATGGTAGCTGGCTCTACAGGCTAACATCGCACTAGGAAAGTAGAGATTCCATCTACTAGAGTCATTAGAAGCTATCTTTCAAAAAATGGCTACAAGGGTACCATTTGCTTGTTCAACAGCACCATTAGTAGAAGGATTAGGGATACATGAATGACTGATAAGTACCCATTAACTTAGTAAGCTCAGATACCACATGAGAAATGAAGTTGGTTAATTATCCAATAACAGGACTTTTGGGCTACCATGCCTGGTGAAAAGTTGCTTAAAAAGAAAGGACGCCATAGTCTTTGCGGTGACTGTGGAAACAATGATAGCTTTAATCCATTTAGTAAAATGGTCAATAGCTAACAGAATATATTGATGCCCATAAGTGGCAGTAGGGAGAGGACCCACCACATTGATACTCATAGTAGAGAAAGGTTCAAAAGGGCCCACAATTTTGTGTTAAAACATTGAGTTTCCAACACGTTGTTGTTGGCACGTAGGACAAGACTCCAACACATCGTGTATAGATTCTAGCATGTTATCCCAGTAACAATGAGTTTTCAACCACTGAAGGGATTTAGCAACAGCTCCTTGCCCTACAGTTTGGTGGGCCTCCATAATAGTATCAGTCCTCACAGAGGGCCAAATAAAGGGCAATCATTTAAAGCCCAACTTTTTATATAATGAAACTTCTTTAAACTGAGTTTCTTTGGTTAAGGATTGTAACTTTGAGATAACATCTTTAGATTCCCTGTACCAGAGTTCAGGTCTACCAATTAAGTCATAAATGCGATCCTCCTCAGCAGAAAATAACTTAAATAGCCAATTAAGAAAGTCCATCAGCGTTTTGATGAATAGCGCCAGTGCGATGTTGTATAGTAAAGTCATAATTTTGGAGCTTTAGAGCCCATCTAGCTAAATGCCCATCTGGATCCTTCATTTGTTGCAACCACTTCAAGGAAGTGTGATCCGTGACTATAGTGAAATGCTTGCCATAGTGGTAAGGGCAGAAATGCTTGATGGCAGCCAAGACAGGCAGGCATTCTCTCTCAGTAATTCTATAAATGCGTTCAGCCTTGGAAAGGGTTTTACTATAATATGCAATGGGATGATCAACAAGTTATCATCATGTTGAGCTAGAATTGTTCCAATAGCAATATCACTGACATCGGTAAATAGTATAAAAGTTTTGGAAAAGTCAGGATGAGCTAAGTCTGGGGCACTCATTAAAGCTTGGTGCAACAGATTGAAAGCTTGCTGTTGCAATTCTTCCAATACAAAAGGAACTTCTTTATGCAAAAGGTAAACTAAAGGCTCCACGATTTCCGCAAAATTAGTGATGAATTGTTGGTAATAACCAACCATCCCTAAAAACATTTAATATTGCTCAAGCTTTTAGGAACAGACATGTCCAAAAAGCTTGTATCTTATCAGATAAGGTAAAATCCCCTCGCGATTAACTTTATGACCTAAGAATTCCATCAGTATTAAAAAAACTCTTGGATGGTTTTAGCTTAAGCAAAGCGTGACGCATCTGACCAAAAACTTCCTTTAAATGAGTTAACTGCTCATTAAAAGTTTGAGAAAACACAGTAACATTGTTTAAATATACCAAAACACAAGAAAGTTCTAAAATCCCCAAACAAGCCATCCATAGCTTGTTGAAAAGTGGCAGGGGCATTACAAAACCCCTGCGGCATATGAGTGGTCTCAAATAACCCCTCAATAGAGATTAAAGCACACTTTTAAGGATCTTCCGGAGCTAGGTCAATTTGCAAATAGCTACTTGGAAGGTCCATAGCTGAGAAGTATTGTGACCCAGACAATAATCTCCAAAAATCATCAATGTGAGGTAGAGGATAAGAATCCTTTTATGTAACAGCATTGAGTTGACGATAGTCCATAACCACTCTATGGCCCCATCCTTTTTTTAATGAGTAGTAAAGGAGAAGCCAATGGACTTTTAGAAGGCGTTAACAGCCCTTCATCAAGGATTTGTTTCAATCTCAATGAAACTTGAGCCTCTTCCACTTTAGATTTATGATATGGTCAAGCTTGAATAGGAGTAGTATCCCCAGTTTTCACCTGATGCTGCACATCTTTCATTAGTCCAAAATCTCCTGAACCTTGGGCAAATATATCCGCATATTCTTCAATCAGAGCCTCAGCTTCAAGTTGTTGTTCCTGAGTGAGTGAATCCCCAAATTTGACATCAATTCTAGAAAATATAGGGAGGTCTTCTAGCCCAAATTCATGTAGATCTCTACATCCCAAAACAGATAAGATTTCACTCACAGGAGTAGGCCGCAAATAGGCGATGGGTTAGTGAAATTCAATTGCATAGGTCGGGAAGTGAGATCAGCCAGTAGATTTGAAACAATCCCATCATAGGCAGGATCAAGGATACCTGGGCAGGGTAAGGCCTCCAAATGTGAGGGATTTTGGTTACCAAAGAGCTCTACCACATGATCTGTGGGTACAAATACTTGTACTCCAGTATCAACAATGACTTGAGCTTTTTGGGGAATGGTAATCGGAGAGTTAGAATATAAAGGCATGCCCTCAGAGGCACAAGCTGATGGAGGTGGAAGTATAGTTCATGGTCCCAAGATTCGGTATTCTAAACAAGATATAGAAGTGGGGTGTTCCAACAAGTAAACATGTCGTTTTAGTTTGCCTTTGATATTGGGGACATCCTGTAGAATTAAAGGTACTCGGTACCCAATTAAAGAAAGGTAACTATCTTTAAGGCTGATTATCGCATCAAAATCTATGAGAAACTTAGTTCCCAAGAGCAAGTCATAGAAGTTGTTATTCAATACTACTGCAAGGGCTGACACAACCAATTTTCCAAAGCGCATTGTAAGAGAAAAGTAAGCTCCTATAGAATTGGTGTAGGAAGGACCAGCCGTTCCATAGTCTTGGGAATGGTTAAAGTCTGGCGTCAATTTGATCGTTTTCATAATCCTGGATGAGATTACATTGATGGGCGATCCTGTATCAATAATAGCCAAAACTTTCATCTTATGCACTATGAATTCCACCCAGGTTACATTAGAGCCAAAGTTTTTGATTAAAAACACCAAGGGATTGATCAATTGAAATGAATTAGAAGAAGAACAAGCAGAAGCGTAAGTAGAAATGAAATCTTTGTTGGCTAATTTATTAGGAACATCAAGCTCACCAGGAGCTTAGATCACATAACAATCGTTAGATTGGATAAAAGATTTTGATGGAGGAACAGGAGTTAGGTCAGCACATGAAGCCTCATGCCCTAAGCTGACTCCTCTTTTTTCGACTCCTCCGCTTGTTTTTTCCAACATTGAGATACCACATGATTCAAAAGACCACAATAAAAGCATGGCTCCTTCTTTAGTTTAGACTTGGGCTTAGGTGGCATCACATGGATATAAGAACGTGGATTATACATGGATGTCAGCTGTATCACACCATTGGGAATCTCCATGAGCGCTTCCTTGATGTCAATAATAGATCAGAGTTTTCTCTTAGGTGATTTCTAATGCAGTAGTACTGAGTGCGAGAAGCGAATGCACTCATTATAGCTGATATAACATCATCTACTGTAATCTGGTCGCAGGAGCTATATTTTGGGCTTCATTGTAGAATCTTTTAGTGAAATCTTGGATGGACTCTCCACGCTTTAAATGAATATCATAAAGGCTTGCTTTTGGTTTTAGAGGATTTGATCACTCCTGAATTCTTTAATAAGGGAGGTCTTCACTTGAGCCCATATATTGCAATCCTTCAAGTGAGGTACCATGCTTTCTTATGCAAACCAGCTTAGGCAAGAGGTAATATGCCGGAACTTCTGTTGATAGGATGCCCCGTCCATAGCACGCTCATAGACATAGAGGAATGAATGGATGCTACCTTCGCCTGGCTCAAACTTGTCCTTAAAGGTAGGTTTGAGGTAGTGGGGTCGTTGCTCAAAACAGTACACCCAATTCTAAGACCATCTCAGCCTTGAAAGGTTCTGATTTGGGGATATGAACTTGAGTGGGGATTAGGTCAACTTGTTTCCTTAGATAATTGAGATCCTCTTGTAAATTATGAACCTATTAAGCAAGATGATCATTCGCAGGTTGTAGATTCAATATTGATATTGCAGTGATCATTTCAGCCTTCTTGCTTTCAATTAGTCCGCATCAAGCAGATAACTGTTTAATGGAAGCATTTAGCCTTGCAAACTATGTTTCTTGTGTAGTTTGATTAGCATCGCATAGGCGATGGGCATTATCCACGCCATCCAATAGGTTGGTTAATGAGTAATTGGGGCCAGTTGAGATGCCATCTAAGGATAAGAAACACCCTTGAGCGATGGCTTGGATCTGTGTTTCTAATGCTTATACTCGTGATACTAGGAGCATCAAAGGTTCAGAATCAGACATTGGAAGCAAGGAGCCAGGGGGACCAGGAGGTCCCGGTGGTCCAGGAGGACCAACAGGGCCAGGTTCACCTTCTCTGATATTATCCACCACTTGGACAAGATGTTGGGTTAGCCCATTAAGCTCCCCCAAGCTCTTCTCATGTTTGGCCCGCAGCTGATCCAGTTGTCTCTTAATCTCATCCTCAAGGGAGGTGATACAATGTTGAATAGGGTTAGCAATATCAATAACTTGCTGAGATACTTCTTGGCCAATGTATCCCAAAACTCCATTATAGATTCTCACTAACTGGTTGAGGATATTGTTGATTCTCTTCTATTATCAAGAATGGCCTTCTAATTATCCCTTCCAAAGTTGGATGCCGTTTCATAAAATAAAGATAGTTGAGAGTGAAATTATTGCGCTAGAGTCAACTAGCGCTGGATTTTGAGATGATGCAACACCAAAATCTGGAGTACATGGTGAATAGCAAGATGTACATAATGCAGGAGGTACTGCTCAGTTTTAGCCAAACCAACTTTGGTAGGCTGTAACACCGCTCATTAATATAAGTTCATCATGTTTTTAGCAACTTTAGATTCTTGGTCACAATTAGGGCGAGCACCAGGCTGAATAACCCCTTATTAAGCTTTTGACAGTTTCTTCAACATTTGTGGCTTGAATCTGATAATTAGATTGGTCAGGGCCCTTGATAGCCAAGTCCATTAAAGCTTTAAATTATAGATTATTGGTAGTAACGGAAGGAATCTCTTGCCTGTTGGAGTGTACCCATTGGGTAATACTCATTATTTTCTCAGAATAGGGGCTTTCTTTGCTAGATATATTCATGGTTGTGAAAGTATGTTCTCACCAGGTAGCCTCTGAAGCAGACCTGGCAGGGAGCACCAGTATTGGAATTTTGTGACAAATTATGATAAGCAGGTGCTATGAAAGCTACAAAATTATTAGTTTCATGGTAATAGCAAAGATCGACTTAATTGCAATAAGTTATTAGTTCCATTGCTATAGTTGATTCCAATCAGAAATACAGAATTCTGTATTAAAAGAGACCAAAATTATGCTGTTCAAGACAAAAATCGAGGTAGTTTAATAGTTAGAAATGAGGGATATTTATAGGGGTAGTTTTAGCAGGTAGGCGTGAGGATTTTCAAGGTGCAACTAAGGGAAGATCTTTCCTATTAGATGACCAATATTGCTGATTATTAAGGCCATAATTATGATGGCTAGATTTGATAATATTCTTATTTGATGAGTCCAATCCTCTTGGGACCATCTAGTACTAAAAAAATGAGTCCAATCCTCTTATAAGATTTTCAGCTTATCAGATATCTTAACATCATTCTTCAAAGAATGTTGATAACTCTGAAGGTGGAATGTCAGTCCAACCTAGAATTGGATATCTCCGATGTAGATTTTACAATCTTATTAGACCAAGATATTGAATCTCGATCTGGAGTAAATTTGGTCATGGTGGATGAATCCTCAACAACCAGCATCTCCTGATATCTCCAAAACTTTCGCATCAACTCTTGGGTGGTACACAAAGGAGAAAAAGATGCGATCTTTAAGGGGTACGCCATTATCCATCTCTCATCTAACAAAGGGAAAAATCGCTCAGGTTGATGAGAAGGACAGCTGCTGGCTTGCGCCACTTCTTGATTATATATGGGAATTACTGCTGATTAAACTGCAATGGTAGTTCCTCTAGGCTTACACTGTCGACTTGGTGAAGTGATATATTGCTATGATTATAAACTGATTCTTACGTGATGACTTAATTATGATTTACAATGCCAATGGAAATATTGTAAAATGGCGCACTTGGATAGACAGGCAAAATTTAAACTCATTTTGTAGTGGCTTATAATAGGCGCATTTAACACAGAGCTTTAGAGCCTGACTAATATCACCTATATTTCCTCTTAGTAGTATTTCACCTTGAGATACTGTTACACCTTCTGTAGCCATCCTCGACCTACTAGGCAGTGTTACTAATCTCAGTTCCATCCGTTCACTCAGCTTCACGTAAGGTAGCCATTTCTCTTGTAATCGTTTTTCTAGCTGTCTAACTTGTAATCTCGTTGCTCTGGAACAGCTCTTCAGCGTCTTCTTAACAGCATCGCCTTCTTTACTCTATTCTTTTTTATTTTCTTATAGGCTCTTAGATCCTATCACTCTCATGGGCTTGCAAATGGAAGATGGGAAACCGCAGTAAGCCATCTGCGTTAGGTGCTTCTCTCCTGACTGGTACAATATCATAAAGTCATAGTCTTTTAACTGAATAACCCATCTTGCTTGTCTTGAATTAAGATACTTTATGTTCATTAACCATCTCAGAGATCTAAATTTAAATAATCATTAATTGTAAACCATAAGCACAAGGTTGTAAATGGCATTTTGCTCTGATAACTGTTAGGCACTCGCTTTCTGTAACAATGCATTTGCGCTATGCTTTGGAAGATGTCTTTAATTAGAGCTCAATAAGGCGGTCTACTTCTTCTTTTTCCAACTGTGCTATAATAGCGCCCTTACCCAATCACTGTATGTATATAATTAGATGGTTCATGCAAAATCCAGGTATATAAGATTGAGGCTTCCATTAGCTTCAGTTTTAGCTGGTTATAGGTTTTTATTGCTCTTGTTTTCAACAGAATATAACTCATTTGTTGTGGTGGTGTTTGAGTTGCTTGACGATGTTTGAAAAGTTTGGCACAAACTTGCAGTAATAACCCACCATATCCAAAAACACTTGAACGTCCCTTATGTGCTTAGGGGAAACCCTTTCAATGGTTTCAAACTTTCTATGCTGCATATTGTTTGCTCTTCAATTCAGTTTGTGGCAAAGAAATTATAACTGGATCTTAAAGAACGATCATTTTCTTTCTTTAAGCTTGAAGTTGTTCTCTATTAACCAGGTATTTACCTCCTTCTGGTGTGCTAGGTAATTTTTGAAAGTCTTGCTGAACACCATGTTATTGTCCAAGTATTTAGTACAGTTTGCATCTTCATATCTCTGAAAATTTGATGCATTACACTTTGGAACTTAGCCAGGGCATCGCATAAGTCCTGTGGCATATAAATTGGTTCAAACATACCTTATCTGGCGTTGGAATTTTTGCCCACCTTTCCAGATTCCTAAGTTATCTGCTGGTTCGTTAGGGGACAAAGAACACTAGAAAAAGAATTGGATATCAGTTGGCCTTGATTTTTGGGTTAATATATTCCAGGGATTTTTTAGGTAATTTACTGACTTTAAATCTGTTGGGGATCAATTCAGGTGAATGCTTAAGATTTCTTTGCAGAGTTGCTGATAAAATGGGGGCATCTGATAGTTGATCAATGATTAACTATCAGGTGTACCAATTGGGATCAGTCAGTTTTCATAAACCAACTAATTGGTAATTTAATTAGCAGTTGTGAGGCGAGTGATGCCACCTGAAACTAGCATATCAAACTTTTGGTTTGCAACCTTTAATAATAGTAAAGAGTCCCATTACCTAAGCAGGTCGCTAGCCAAATGTGGTTGGTTTGCTGTGATTGAGTGGGAAAAGTTAGGAACACGTTTTCTAACTCTTTCCATTTCATGCTTTAAGGATGTCCGATGGAGAAATCCTTAACCTGATGGGGAAGATCATTGCTGGTAGAGACGTTGAAGGATAGTGGACCAGCAATGGCTGCCGTTTCATGGTTGAGGCGCCAATTAAGGAGTTGGGGCTGAATTTCCTCAAACAAAATTCCCTAGCATTTCATAATAATAAAAAAGGTCTTTTCTATAAGTATATAATTTCTAATAGTCACAGTTTATTATTGTTGATGTATAATCATGGACTCTTTTGTGTTATATAGATTAAGCATCACTTATCCTTAGAAGAGAAGCAGACCTTAGATGTAAATCTCTTCAGACTCAGCGTGACAATAAGAAAGGCTGCGAACCTTTATATATGAGAGTGGATTAAGTTCAGCTGGAACAGGGAAAAGTCCCTATAGTTTAAATAATCAGTATTTTGTGGATTAATACAGGTCTAGCGTTGAACCATATTGGGCTTATCTATTCAATAGCAGATAATAGTCATCAAACTATTATCACTCACATATCAATTACTAAAAAGCAACATGAATTATGCACATACTGAAAATGTGCAGTCAACTTCTGGGAACTATCAGTTGAGCCAGTTCTTTACATTTAAGGATAATAGTTTCAAATTTTAACTCTTTAGTGCACACTACCGGGGGCAGTTGAGTAAGATACGTCAATCCAAGATGTCATATAAGTAAGAAGTAGAAGAAGTTTCCAATTTTGGCTATGAGTTACTCAGGAAAGTAACATCATTGAAGAAAAAATTAGGAGATTTGATCTAAAAAGTTTTATTCTTGAATTTGGAACACAAAGTGGATCACGTTTGATTGTGTTCAATCAGCTCAGACATGGAGTGACTATTGAAACAAGTTGACAAATTCAAGAAATATAAATGTGAATGTGACCACTATATGGTTACAACGGTGAAGAATATACTCAAGATTTAAGAAAAGGACTTGCAACCTAGGTATGGAACTGTCTAGAGCTCCAAGAGAATCTGTTCCACCAGACATCTATTTAAGATGAAGATTTTCAGCAGGGCCAACTTGGGTAAAATTGGGTCTGCTTGCAATAGTCCCAAAGGGCGAGGTGTTTAGCTGAGACATTTGATGGGATTGATATGAAAAGCAACCAATTCAGACTATTGGATTGCAATACCAATGAAGAGTATGAGGTTTAAAAAGGAAGTGATTGATCAAAAATAGTGTAAAAATTGTTTAACCCAATATTATTCAATCAATGAGGCAGAAAATGCTGGAGATGAAGATCATCAATTTAAGACTAAACAGGATGGAGTTAACATTATTATGTTAATCCTCATGGTTAGGGGATCATTTCTGGATAAATCAGTGGACTTACTTCAGACGTTTTGGTGGCAACGAATGCCAAAAATCATTTTTAGAGAAAAACGATTAGAGCAAATAAACGGATCTGACAATTAACAAGTAATTCACAATTTTGTAAGATATGAAGACCCAATTTTCAGCTGTTGAAATACAATGAAACTAGGACCTGTCAGAAGAATGAAAATTCAGGATTGAAGGTCTAATGGATGAAACCATTTGTGAGTATTAAAAATTGGCAAGCGTTGCATATACATGAAGAAACAGCGCTGCTAGTCTTTTAGTGATGAAGGTATAGAAAAAACTGAGAGTATTTGATCTAAAAGAAGATAATTGAAAAGTTCCTAAAGGACTGCTGAAACATTAAAATGTTTATGCAAAGATATCTTGGTTAAGTCCTAAAAATCACCGCCTTCCAAATTAGATAGTTAAGTCTTGAAAAAAATAAGACCTCTGAACCATGAAAACTGAGAGGTCAAAGTATACTTATGAATCAGTTTGGGTGAAGGGGAAAAGAAGGACCTCTGAACCTAATACAGGTTAAATCCATTGCGAAGGAAGATCATAAAAAAGACAAAAATTATATATTATATATTATTTTTATATGCCCATGATTTTGAAACCTTTGCCTAGATGGGATTGCTGGAAGGGGTGGCCAAGAATATCAATCTATTGTTCAACTGAGAGTAACTTGCTGATTTGACAGAAAGACAGCAGGATGAAGTGCTCAAACTATTTGTAAAGTGTCAGAAAATCTTCGCCCAGGACAATCACAATTTGGGATGAGTAAGGAATGTAATCTATAAAGTTGACACTAGGGAAAATTTTCAGATAATAATGAGACTGATCCAACAGTGAAAGACTGCTGAATCAATAGTAAAAGAGTAAATTAGCAAACTAGTAGAGCATGGGCTCCTTCCATCGTCAAGTCCCTGGGCGAGACCTATCCTGATTGTAAAGAAGGACATCTTTTAAAAATTTGGGCTTTGATGGCTCTCTTCTGCCCCTAGATTTCAACTGCACAGATTCGTGGATCCTGGCGTTGATTATTTGAAAGAGATTGATATACTGAGGCAATAATAGTGTGAAGACTATTATTATGGTTGATTGCCCAAAAGCCAAGTTGAGAGTATTGTCCAACGCTAAACTGGTGCTTCTTCTTCTTAAAGATATTCTGATCTGGTAGGGAACACTTTCCCTAATCCCTTCTTGCAGAGCCAAGCGGATATATTGATATTGCCAACCTAAGGATATCTAATCCTCGCACTCATCTCTTATGAGTGATGTTAAAACAACCAATGTTTAACATCTAAGCTAATATAAATTTGAATCTAATTTTATTAGGGAATAATTCGGGGTTCTTATAGTAGGAATCAGCACACAACTTTTCAGCTGTCCACTGAGAATATTTGTGCTCCTATACTGGTTTGACCCTTAGTGTTAGGCATTGAATCTCATCAGGTACCGTTACCTTGGGTTTTTTGGCAGCATAATCCTTGGGCGTTTGGCGGACCAAACAATTGGTATTAGGTACCTGAAACCAATTGTTTTGGTCGATGTCAATTCTACTCTTCCTCCAGCGTTCAAACGCTTTGGTAGTTTCTGATGACTCCAATCCATTATGCTCTTAACGATTCCCTATAATTTGACTGTTGGGTATTATCCTAATATTGAATTAGTGCTTAATCTTGTTGAAGATGATGCCCAACAAAATTATTATCTATCAGCGGCCTCAGTTATCATTTGGGATGATGCCTGACAATAATTCATTAGTTGGTGACCTCTAATATCATTGGGTATTCCGCATGACAATATTCATATCTTTTGGCCACTATTGCCAACCCTCTACACTTATAACCTATTTTCACTTATCATATTTGGTCAAAGGGTTGGACTATGTGGTCATCTACAATTCCAACACATCACCCTTATTGACCAGATATCCAATGGAAGATAGAACCTTTGGGAATGGAAGCCGCCTCAGCTGGAGCTCATATTTGGTTTGTCATAATTCTATGTCCACAGCGGAGTGCAGGTCTGTCTGCACTCAACAACCATATGCTCTGCTTAGTTTGATGACTTTGTATCCTTGGTTGCTACCTGTTGCCACCTCTTCTTGAGCGCAGTTCCCATGACATCATGTCTCACCAATCCCATTCTCACATCTGTTGCAAGAGATCAACTGGTCTACCTGTGTAAACCCCTGGACGGGTTATTGGCACTCTTGCCACCTGTACAAACCCCAAGATGGGTTCTGCTAGCATTCTTGCCACCTGTACAAACCCCAGGACAGGTTCCGCTGGCACTCTTGCCACCTGTACCAATCCCAGGACGGGTCTCAACATCTCATTGATAGGGACTATTCTGACGGACCTAGTTTCAGTCCTTCCTGATCCTGCCAACGCTTGGGACTCATGCCTGCTACTATTCCTTCCTCCACACTCATTAGGTGAGAATATCACTAGATGTATTACTGTTTGAATTAAATTGTTTTTTTAATATTTTCTACTTTTTTTATTTTTTATGCATCTTTTTACTATTTTTATCTTTTCTTTTAAATATATATATTCTTAATCCCAATACTTTAAGTATTTTGTGTGGACTTATTGCCTATTTGGCCATCTTTAATATACAATTGTATAGGCATCATTTGCCAACTTGATAATTTTGAATGGCCCCATCCATAGGCATCAAACTCGTTTTTCCCTTTTTTTATTTTTTCATTGTCGTTTCAAATGCCCAAGATTGTAATTCAATCAGGATATTGACCAGTTGGGATGGATAATGTTTGGCACTCATCCTTAAAGATGGCTCTACTGCTGAATACAATATCAGGGGCAATGTGGCTTTCCGCCCATATAACAGTTCAAACGGCGTTTTCTCAATCCTAATTCATCAAGATTTGATCCTATTTCTGGACTTTAATTGCCAATTTGAACATTTGATTAAATCTTCTGATTAATCTGTAAATGATCCACTACTTGCACAGATTAATTTGGTAACATTTTTCTTTGCTAAAGTCATCTGGATCAGATACTATTTTCAGCATTTCTTGCGTTTGTTCTTTAAATGACTAACCTAGGTTAATCAACTTCATCCACTATTCTCTGGATTAACCACCTCACATTTCTGATCTCATCTAACGCCTTGGGACTTCTTATGGCGGACCCAGTTTGCAACCTGAGCTGGTCCTGCCAAAAACTTTATTCCATGTAGATATCTGGCTGAACAGGTTCTCTTGCAGTGCTAGATAGTTCCTCATCTAGACTGCAAGGCCTTTTCCCAAATTTTGGGAAGTTTCATCCTCCTCTTGAGAATCACAATATTCACAAATTGCCGTGATTTCTTCTCCCAATTTTGGGTGGCAAATTTTCCCATCGCTCCATTTTTCCAGTAGTGGCTAGTTAATTTATCCTTCCACTTGGATCCATCAGGGGTTTTCCCTATTACAACTTGATTCTGCTTAATAATAACTTTTTTGACTTTTTCAATGTTTTCTAAAATATCATCTTCTATTTCTTTAAAGTTTGATTGTTCTCAGTTGTATTTTCGTTATTTTATTGATTGGGCGCATCAAAAGTTGCTCCCAATATCTTCAGATGGTCTACCATCTGTGTGGTCATTATTTCAGTTATTAGTGCTGCTGCCATAATCTGATGAAATTTGCGGTAGGGCCAAAGTGCCGCCTGCATGGCTATGCATGCATCAAAATCATCTGGCACTTTTGCCCCTGCCAAAATCTGAGCTTCTTGGTAAAAACGGTTGGTAAAACTAGCCAGAGTCTCATCTACGAGGAATTGGATACCCATTAACTCTTATTTACAATTTGCCATCTGAGTAAGGCTTCCAAACTCCAACATAATGGCAGCTTTGGCTTCCATGTATGACAATTGTCCCCATTGAGGTGAGGAAGCATCAGATTTTGGCAGTTTGTGCCAAGGCAGTTCATTACGGTCACTGCTTTTTGTCAGTCTGCATAGCTGAAAATGGTTATCTCAAATAAGCGTAACAATGCTGGGGCGTTATCCCAGTGGAAGGTGGGCAATTTTGGCATATTTCAAAATTTCTCAATTTCTCCGCTGATAGGAGATCCTGACCCAGCTACTCAAGAAGCCATTGGAGTGACTTCAGGAGTCATTTCTGACATACCAGGAATGGTCTAGGCATGTTTCGGGGTGGAGAGGTCTTATTGCTTGGCATTTCACATGCCTTTGGTTTGGCATTATTAGCCTTGAATTGTTTGCAATCACATTGGTGTTTCTCCAACTCCTCTATACATTTGGTCATTTTTGCTATCTCCTCGTTAAACCGTCATATGCGTTCTCAAACCACTTCCCATTTGGTTTTCTGAAATAAAATTTCCTTGACAAGTTCTCCCTCTTTCCGCTTCAAAGAGGCAACTTTTCTTCATAGATTTTTATTAACTATTCCCAGTTGTTTGAGCGTTTCCTCCATCTTGATCATACGCTCCTCCAATGTACTAACATCGGCCTGAAATGCCAAGCTGAGCACATTTTCATTGACAGCCTGTAGTTCCACACAGAGCTTCTGAAGCTCTTCTTTAAAAGACATTGTTATTTTAAATTGGCTTTTTGACAGCTCAACTACCCCCTGTAGTGAGCACTAATGTTAAAATCTTGGGCTTTGATGGCTCGCTTCTGTCTCTAGATTTCAACTGCACAGATTCGTGGATCCTGGCGTTGATTATGTGAAAGAGATTGATATACTGGGGAAATAATAGTGTGAAGACTATTATTATGGTTATTTGCCCAAAAGCCACGTTAAGAGTATTGTCCAACGCTAAACTGGTGCTTCCTCTTCTTGAAGATATTCTGATCTGGTAGGGAACACTTTCCCTAATCCCTTCTTGCAGAGCCAAGCGGATATTTTGATATTGCCAACCTAAGGATATCTAATCCTCGCACTCTTCTTTTGAGTGATGTTAAAACAACTAATGTTTAACAACTAAGCTAATATTAATTTAAATCTAATTTTATTAGTGAATAATTTGGGGTTTTTATAGTAGGAATCGGCACACAACTTTTCAGCTGTCCGCTGGGAATATTTGTGCTCCTATACTGGTTTGACCCTTAGTGTTAGGCACTGAATCTCGTCGGGTACCATTACCTTGGGTTTTTTTGGCAGCATAATCCTTGGGCGTTTGGCGGACCAAGAATTGGTATTAGGTACATGAAACCAATTGTTTTGGCTAATGATGATTCTACTTTTCCTCCGGCGTTTGAACGTTTTGGTAGTTTCTGATGACTCCAATCTGTTCCACTCTGAACGATTCCCTATAATTTGACTATTAGGTATTATCCCAATATCAAATTATGCTTAATTTTGTTGGGGATGATGCCCAACGAAATTATTATCTGTCAGCAGCCTCAATTATCATTGGGTACAAAGCCCAACAATAATTCATTAGTTGGTGACTTCTAATATCATTGGGTATTCCGCATGACAATATTCATATCTTTTGGCCACTATTGCCAACCCTCTACAATTATAAACTAATCATCAAATCTCATATTTGGTTAAAGGGTTGGACTATGTGGTCATCTGCAATTCCAACATCTCTAATCAGTATAGATTGACTATTAAAAGCTGAATAATATATCAAATAAGAATTCATATCCACTACCACGAATTGACAATAAATTAGATCTAGTGGGAGAAGTGAAGTATTTCTCCACAATGAACCTAACTTTGGATATTGAAAAATCTATTTGACAAATGAAGACCAGGAGAAATGTGCAATCATCACCGCGCAGGGGCTATACCAACCAATTTGGATGCCCCAAGGTCTTTGCAATGCGCCTGCAACGTTCCAGAGGGCCATGGACGCCATATAGAATGACTTGAAGTTGACGTGCGTCCTAGTATACTTGGACAATACCAATGTGTTCAGTAGGACCTTTACTGACAATTTTCACCACTTGGAAGAAGTCTTAAAAAGACTGTCCACGGCTAAACTGAAAATTAAGCTAAGGAAGTGCCACTTCTAAAAAAAAGAATTGGAGTATCTAATGTTTGTCATCATTTCCAGTGGACTGCAGCCACAACCCCAGTAGATCGAGGCCATAGAGCAGATAGCCAACCCAAGAAGTGTCCAAGATTCAAGTGTTCCTTGGGACGTTCAGATATTAGTGAAATTTATACGGTATTTCACAAGGATCACCAAGCCCCTTTTTCATATGTTAAAGGATCAGAAATTTTTTTTCCTGAAATGAAGAGGCCCAAATTTCTTTTTAATGAGTTACACTGGTATCTCATAGATTCTCCAAAATTGAAGTATCCAAAAATCAATTAGGATTTTATAGTACAGACTAATGTTTCATTAATTATATTTGGCTCTGTTCTGAGTCAAGTAGATGAGCTTGGGGATGAGCATCTGGTAGCTTATGTGAGCTAGACGTTATCAGCAGCAGAACTTAATTATACTGTTACTGAGCGTAAATGCCTTTTGGTGATTTATGCCTGTAAGCAGCTTCAGATGTATATTCATGGTACGCAATTTTACGTGGCGACAGACCACTCCTCCATGCATTGGCTGCATACTTAAGAGAACTGGAAGACGTCTAACCTGATGGGCATTGAAGCTATAAGCTCATGACTTTGAGATAGTTCACCAAGTGGGAGCTTCTCATCAAAATGCAGATGGCTATAAAGGTTACCAATGGTCCAAGTGGTATACCAACAAACTGATGATCTGTTTTAGAGAATAGTCAATGGAGAAATTGGGAACAGTCCCCAAGAGATCCAAGGTGCGCTTCAGAAAGCAATGGAAAGTACCAAGACCTGGGATGGACAAGTGTTTAATTTGATTGATAGAAAATGACTAATATTCCCATGACTGTCAGAACGAGTGGCAATTGTTCAGGCAGCGCATAAGATTGTTGGGCATGTAGGCCTGAGGAAGAAAACTGACCACATTTGCCAGTAATATTACCGGGAGTCCTTCAACTATGATGTGGCCAATTATCTGGCCTTCTGCGTGGAGTGCCAGTTGCACAAACCACACAAAACACAACTAGATACCAACTGGTCCGCCGTGGGTTTGCCTGGCATACAGTGTCCATCAATGTGATGGGACCACTGACTAAGAGCATAGGGAGAGTCAAATATATGATAGTTGCAATTGACCATTTGACCATATAATTCAATACAAAGGCCTTGGAAAAGTGGACGCTACAAAGACTGCACGGTTTATCATGGATCTAGTTGTATACTGCCATGGATACCTGCAAGTTTTGTTAAGCAAGAATGGAACGAAGGGACCATCTAGTACTAAAAAAAAGAATGGAACGAAATTCACATCCCACGTGATCCTAAGGTTGAACAAAATAATGGGGATCCAAGGAGTCATGTCAGTACCCTACCATCTGAAGATGAACAGATTGGTAGAATGAGTAAATGGAATGCTGGCTGTGACGCTGAGGAAGCTGGTTGCTAAGAAGATTTCCACATGTAGAACATACCTCAATCTAATTAAGTTCACGTATAACATCAGTCTTCATACAGCAAAGAGAAAAACGCTATCTGATTTGTTGTATGGAAGAAAAGCTGCATTACCACCGATTCTATATTTGGTGGTTGACCCAAACATTGGGGATGAGTGCCAAGCAGTACTTGATCCAACTTTAAATATCCTGATTGAGATGCAATTGCAAGCATTTGATATTACCTTGAAGAAAAAGATCAAGACCAAAATGATAAACAATAAGAGCTGACTGGCCTTAAACAAATACCACATAGGTGATAAAGTAGCCTATTGTGACACGCATGGCTTCAGAAGAAGGAACAAGCTAGATTCGCTGTGGTCAGGTCTTTTCAAGGGTATCACCAAGATGGCGACAGATGCATATTCCATCAAGAATCTTGCGGTTGGAAAAGTTGTTAATCTAGTCCATGCCAAGTATTCAAAGCAGTGGATCCAAGGATAAATTAATAATAGTGTTCACAAATGACCGCTGAACCATTGAGATGTTTATGTCCTGACATTTTATGGTAAAACCTTAAAAAGGACTGTTGAACCAAAATAAAATGGTTAAGTCTTAAAAAATAAGACCTCTGAACTATGTAAACTGGTAGGTCAGATTATACCTAGGAACCAGTTTGGGGTGATAAATAAATAAAAAGATGGACCTTTGAACCAAGTGAAGGTCATGTCCCATATAAAAATAAAAAAACAATAATAATTGATATTATAGTAGAAAAACAAAAAACACATAAGGAAAACATATAATTTGTAATTCATATTGGTTATCCTCTACTTGGGGATGATTCCGCCTTTGTCACCTCTTGTATGAGGGAGAGTGTATAACAGTAGGAGTAAATAAACCATTAAAATCTATTTGAGATCAATTGCTAACAAGGGCAGAACTACTCAAAGTCAAATTCATTAAGCAGTGGATGAACCATGAGAGAATTCAACAAGAGGAAGAGAAATTGAGATATTGGTACTTATCAATAGTGATGCCCCATATTGGGGAAGGAAGCAACAGAACAAGAAGAGGCAGTCATCAAATAACCCCGTGGATCATAATATGGCACCAGAGCTGTAAGATTAGTCTTGAGTTCTTACTAATGGATTTGTAAAAAATTGGGCATGTGAGCTGGCATAGAGAAAGGGATACTAAATGGAGGTTGCCAAATCATGCCCCAATCAAAGCCATAAGGTGGAGGTGTTGATGCAAAGTGCCAGAAACGAGGTAGTCATGCAAGGAGTGTACATCATCCTGAAGGCAATGACGATGAGCTTTTTGGATTCAAAAACAAAATAAACAATGGAATTTGGGGGAGGCTGGAAGCTTTGTGGTTCAAATCTGAAGAACTTCGCCCACAAAACGATGAGCATAGGCTGCAACGTCTTAATCTAGTATGTTTGTAATATTGGAGGGGTTCAGAGCTATAGAAATAGCCTCAGTCATTTGGTTCTCTTATTTCTTTATAGGGAAGCTCAAAATGTTTGCGATTTCTGATAGCTAGTTTAGTTAAAAGAACAGCTGGTTTATAATATTAGCCAAGTCAAAAAAGAAACTCAGGAAGCAATTCAGATCTGGCACAAAATGACTGACTTATATCAAATGGCATTGCTTCAGGAGACTCATTAATCATCTTAGGACTAACCACGAAAAGAACTGAATCTAGGAGAGTATCAATGTCCAATTTGGGAACCAATGGAAGAGGGAGAATTAGCTGCGAGTCATTTGAGATGGTCACTACTCTGGTTTCATTGGGGTCAGATTTTGTTTCCATTAATTCATCAAAAGGACTACCTATGTACGTTTGACTTGTAGTATGGGTCCTAGGGGGACCATAGAAAAAGGATTCTCCAAGCAGAACGATTCATAAATTTGAAGAGCTGGGCATCTTCATCATAAAGATTGTCAATATATTGATGGTATCAAGAATTTAAATTTAACATATGAGCTGTATAGGAGGGGGATGTTTGGCTTTTTATAACTGTCAACATTATTCACTTCGGTATTAGTTAAGTTCTAATTTTGGAAAAATTAATCTCAAATTTTGATAAGATAAGCTCTTCAGAAAAAATGCAAGATTGATATGAGCAAATTTATTAAATGAAAATAACAAGAGTGAATATAATTGATCATTATTTTTTTGCCATGAGACAGACATTGATGATAATAACCTCTTGTCAAGTATGATGAGGAAGATCAGGAAATCAAGGATGCCAAAACAAGATCCTGAATATGCCAATGGGTCATATGCTCTAACTGGAGAAAAACTGGCTTCCTAGGACTTGCATCATCATGAGTAAATTGACTAGACCAGCATGACAGTGGGTCATGAGGACTGCACTTTGAGGAGGCGGTACCAAGGAAAAAAGGGAAGACAACCGCATGTCAAAGGTTGTTCTGAGCAGCGTTGAGTGCTGATCATCTGTGCTCCGCTGGAAACTAAAAAATATCTGAACTGGTCTGAGGTGACATTCTCCTGTCCTGATCCTATTCTCACTGGAAATCTAGGCAAGAGGGGGATGTGTTGGTATTTTTTCCCACCTTTCCAGATTCCTAGGTTATCTGCTGGTTCGTTAGAGAACAAGTTCTACTAGCAAATAAATTGGATATCTGTTAAATTTGGTTTCAGGTTAACAATTTCTTGGAATTTCTTGTGTAATTCTCCAGGTTTGGATCTGTTGGGGATCAATCTGGGTGAATGCTTAAGATCTCATTGGGCAGAGTTGCCAACAAAATGAGGGCGACTGATAGTTGATTGTTGATTAACTATCAAGCTTACCAATTGGTATTGGTCAGGTTTCATCATTAAACAATTAAAAATTTAATTAGCAGTTAAAAAAGTGAGTGATGCCGCCTGCAACTAGAAAATCAATAAGTTGGTTACGACCTGCAAAATGGTTAGAGTACCATTACCTAAGCAGGTTGCTAGCCAAATGTGGTTGGTTTACTGTAATTGTGTGGGAAACATTAAGGAAACGTTTTCAGGCTCTTTCTGTTTCAGGTCTTGAGGATGTCTGATGGAGGAATCCCTAACTCAATGGAGAAGACCATCACTAGTAGAGATGTCAAATGGAAGCTCAATGGTATTGGCTGCCATTTCATGGATGAGGCACCATCTGAATAGTTGGGCGCCAAATTCTCTCTATAAATTCCCTAGCATTTCAAAATAATAACAAAAAGATTATTCCTATTGGTATATAATTTCTTTTTTTATTTTTATTTAACTGAGGCAAGCTGACCAGGGGACGGGCATTACTGATATATGTGTGGAAATGGTGGGGGAGGGAGGAAAAGCGATGACTAGATATGATTGGGCACCCCAGGGTACACAGGCTACCCCTGTTGCCGACTGGGACCGCCAGGTGTGGGGGTAATGGTGCTCTATTCCAGGGGGGTTTCCTCCACTATAGAGCAGGTGTGGAGGAAGGGGTCCGTGTGAAGGAATCAGAGCGGTAACCATGAGTTTATGAGTCTCTGCTGTCGTGGTCTCATATGCCCATAGAGCCAGGCTTTGGAAATGCTCCAGTAAATGGACGTGGAACCTATTGACAACCTTATGGATGGTAGGGACGGTGCCTTTGAGCGCATCCAAGGCAATAGTGTGGATTGTCTACCTTGCAATGGGTATCAATAGGGTGCGCAGGGTGGATGGGATTGGGGATGAAAGTCAGATTGCGAGGAGGCTCTTTGAGATAGAGAGATCCTGGTCGTCTTGGATTTTGAGCAGGCATGCGACTTCTCGCCATATGGCTTTGGATGGGGGGCAGGTTTCTATGCGGTGGTATAGGGAGCCCTCTCCTCCGCATACTGCGCAGGTTGCCTGGAGTGAGTGGGAGTGGTGTGTCGTTCTGTAGGTTCTTCTTAGGCAGCACCAGGTGTTGGCCCTTACCCTTGGCTGGAGGAGTGCATCATCCTCCATATTGCTTTTTGTGTGGATAGGTCATAGGGGATATCAAAGCGTCTAGGTAGTCAGCTCTGGTGATGGTTGGGGTCGATGTGAGTATATCTCTGTGGGGGTGGTCTTCTGGCTTTTGTAATGCAAAGTGGGGTCTGGGTCATTCCCTTCCCTGCACTGTACCAGTGGTAGCGACGGTCCACCCCATGAGGCGGATGGTTTGGAGGAGGCGCTTAAAGTAAGGGGGTTCTGTGAGGGCCCATTGCATTTGGGAGGTTTGCGAGGTATGTTAGTAAGCTGGAAGGATGGTGCAGGTTGGGTATTTTGAGTGCCTGCGCGAAGTTAGCCCTCGCTGCCCTGGACCAGTGCTGTTGCGGGGGGTCTGGGGTTAGCACTTCCTCTATCCAGGTGCATAGGATGTGGTTGACGTGGTGCTCAAAATCTATCAGGCCCATGCCCCCACTGGAGCGTGGGCCATACAGCATCTCAACCTGGACTAGTGGGCGGGATCCAGGCCACAGCCAACCCTGGATGAGCGCACGGATTGATGTTATAAAGGCGGGGAGAAGAGGATTGCATGTGCGGGGAACCACAGCATTGGGAGGATGATTGAGTTGGCAACTGCCACTCGCCCCGTTAACCTGGGGGATCTACCCTTAAGGGAGGCGATTCTGTTGGATATCCGTTGAAGCAGGTTATTTTTGATCATCTCGCTTGCACTCCCCCCTGTTTCCAACCATATCCCAAGGTGGCGGACAGGGGTGGTGGGGGGTAACGCAAAGGGTAGGGTGAGCGAGGTTTTGCATCTTGGGTTGTGTGTTGTGGGGGATGTGGTCCAGCTGGTGGTGTACTTGCCAAGGAGGATAATTTTCGGTTTTTCACTTATTAAGCAATTCGCTGCTTACCATGGAGTATTCCTCTAGGGAGAGTTCCAGCTGTCGGGCATTGTTGTTGTCAGCTATACCTGTTACACAGTCATCCGCAAAGGCTAGTATCTTGACAGGGGGCTGGCCTGGCGCAGTTATGCCCCTGAGGCGTGAGTCAACAACATGGAGAAGTGGGTCGAAGCTGAAGTTGTACAGTAGTGGGCTGAGGGGGTCCCCTTTCTTGAGCCCTCTGTGCGGGGTGATCCTGTCAGTCAGAAAACCTGGGCCACATACCACTATTGAGGCGGATTCCGTGAGGAGCATTGCCCAGTTGATGAACCTGAGTGGCAGGTTGAAAGCATGTAGGCACTCTTTTAGGTATGGCCAGCTAACGTGGTCATATGCCTTTTCCTGTTTGAGGAATACCAGGGCACCCATCACTTTGGATTGGCATACATTGGCGACAGAGTGTATGTTTGACCAGATGGAGCGCCCTGGTGTAAAACCAAATTGGTTGGGTGATACGGCTTTTGAGGCTAGTGCTCCCAGTCTGGTGGCTAGAATTTTTGTGAGTAGTTTAGTGTCAGTATTAGAGATCGCTATTGGGTGCCAGTTGGCCAGGTCCAGTCTGTCACCCTTTTTGAATAGGGTAATGACATAGGAGTCCTGGCCTACTGGGAGGAGACGGGTCTCCATCAAACACTGGTTCATAGATGATAGGAGGAGGGGGTGATCTGTTTAAAGTATTTTTTAAAATTCGTAGGGTATCCCATCAGGGCCTGGGCATTTCCTACATGGTGCACCGCGGACTGTATTCTAGAGCTCCTCCTGCATTATCAGATTTAGGAGACTATAGTCCAGCGATATCCTCTGTATTCCAGAGGAGTTTAAAATTTTTTATTTTTTGGGTGTCAGGTGGAGTGTTGCTGTAAAGTTTGGTGTAATAGTGGTGGATTTACGCCTTGACCTCCGTTGGGCCAGTTACCACAGTTCCGTCAGTTTTTCAGACCTGTGTGCACTGAGGCAGGTTGCCTTGGGAGTGGTATTGGTGGAAGAAGAACGTCGAGCAGGTCTTTCATTCTTTTATGTGCTTACCTTTCCATAATACTTTGATTCTGTGTTGGTGTTCATGGATGAGGGTGTTGAGGCAGGCGGAAATTGCCGCCCATTTGCGCCCCAGTTCAGGCTGTACCCAGTTTTTGGGGTGTTTGGTTCAAAAAGGTTGAGTTCCTCCAGGGTGCGTCTGATTGTGGAGGTATCCGCGGTGTATTTGCATGAAGCATTATGGGGGTTCTTGTTTATTAGTTTGGTTTAATTTATCCCAAGATTTGATGGGATCTGATGTGAATGGGGTAGTGAATTTTGGGTTTGAAGCCTTGTGCTTGACCCCCTTGGGTTGGGACCATCTGGTACTAAAAAAAGCCTTGTGCTTGACCCATTCAGAAATTTCAGGGAGTTTTATATTCTCTAAGTATAAAAACCTCCAGGGCGTCATCCGCGTTTGAGTCCTAGTTGGCATGAACTGCACTGAAACTAGACAATGGTTGGAGAAATTAATTTTTTGTGGCGAAGTTAGTAATGAACAAGAAACAGGATTTTGGCGCGAGGATGTGGTCGATGCAGCTCATTGAGATGAGCGTACCCTTGCATATGTTGGGGCAGGTCATGTGGGGGAGGAGTGGAGCTTTGGGGGGAGGGTGTCATACAGACCAAGGGATGCCTTCATCGCATGAAACTTGGAGTGTCCCAGTGGGTATCCCCTGTGGTTGGGCCATTTGTTCATGGTGGGATCATCTCAACAGTTGAAATCTCCCAGCATGATAGTGTCCAGCAGGAGGTTGAGCATCGGGATGGATTTAATGGATTGTTTCCACTCAAATGTGGTGCACAGTGCGTAGATACAGGATATTGACAGTGTGGCCTCTTGGTTTTCAATCCTTACAATTAGGATGCAGCCATCTAAGTGCAATGAGGATTCAAGGATTTTTAATTTTTTGTTAATATTATGGATGACCACACCACAGTGGGATGTCCATATCAACTGGGACGGTGAGACCCTGGCCTCCCAGGATCCCTCTTCCCCCTGTAGACAGTGGGTCTCTTGGATGGCCAAGATGTCTACTGTGGGTTTGTGCAGGAAGTCCAATCTTTTGGCTCAGGATGCTTGAGCCCTGGCTCCTGCAATGTTTAGTGTCCCTATTGACACTGAGGTGCCCGCGGCGCCTCAGGAGCGGTTGGGCGGGCCTTCCAGCCCTAGTCCCCACTCATTGCCTTGGACTTGCTCTGTGTGGTTGGGCCAGTCCGCTCCAAGGCTTCTGACTCCTTACCTTGTGATGATTTTGTGCTGATATTGTTATGATTGGGTTTATATTAAGCTTTTCTGCATGTGATTTTGGTTGATTTGAGTTGGTGTTCTGATTGGCTCCCAATGTTTTGGGGTTTGATTTTGGCGCACTGGGCCCTGTTGGCACATCCATAGTGGATTCATAATGTCCCAGTAGGTTTATTTGATTAGGATCATGTAGTGATTCTGTCAGCTTGAGAAAAATTTCTGTATGGGTTGTCAAATCTGACTGTTTGGTTCAGATCTCATTCTTCATGGATGCTCCAGCTTGGGAATTAGTTTCTGATTGGCTGGTTCGGCCAATTTCCTCTTGTCCATCTGGATTTGGCTTGGGTTGATGGATGAGGTTGTGAGAGATGTAGCCTTGGCTGCTGCCCGCTTGTGGGCCTTCTGTACCTGTTTGCATATTTTGGGTGAGATTGGGTCAATGAGGGCGTAGTGTCCATCCTCTCCCCAGAGGAAAGTGTGGTTGGCGTTGATTATTATTCCAAAGGACTCTTCATCTTTGTCTATGGCGTCATCACAAAAGTCTGGAGCCATGATGCCCTCTTTCATGGGGCACGCATGCTCCTTGTGCCCCAGTGCGGTGCAGTGGTTGCAGATGGGGGGTGTGCAATCTGGAGTGATGCAGAAAGGTTTCGACATTCCCCATCTGGGAGGTGGAAAATCGTGGTGCGTGGAATTTTAGTTTAATTCTCAGTCAGGGTGAGGACTGGGTTGATTACAGCAATTGCCTTTCCTGTGCACAGGTTTGGCATCATGTGGAAATGCTGTAGTTTGAGTTGTTTTATTTCTCCATAGCTTTGGAGGCCAAATCAGAGTTCATCTTCAATAATCTTATGGGGGAGGTTGGTGGGAAGCAATTTGAAAGAGATGAACAAAGTGTTTGCTTTGTTCCATCTGGTGCATGCGGTGCACACAATTTGTTTGCCCTCGGGGAGGGCAATTTTGACACAGCCTTTTGCTACAGCATCTGCGTCCTCTTCAGTCTCAAAACCCATACTGATCCAACCGTGGTGGATGGTGTGAGTGGTAACATATACTACATGGGGAAAGAGGGAGGCCTGTGCCTCACCTACCTTTTCCCACAGAGTTGGGGAGTAGACCCCTAAGAAAAGTCAGAGCCCATGTTCCACTTTTGATAGGGGCTGCGTTTACTGTATCCTTATGCATTGGTTTTGTTTTGTTGTAAATTCCACAAACCCGGGCAGTGTTTGGGTTTAAGGTTTCTTGGCAGCGTTGGCTCCTGGGCACCCTCCAGGGCGTTTTTTGCCTTTGGGTGCACCGTTTTTGCCATTGCCTGATATGACTTTCACCCTGTTTTGTTGGGCTTTATTAAATTCGCTCATCTCACCTGTTTGATTATCAAACTCTATCTGCTCAAATAATATCTTGGTAACTGATGTTATTGTTATGGGAAAGAAAAGCAATGGTATATAATTTCTCAAACTTTCATATTTTAATCAAGGTGGGCCGACCTGGGGATGATACTGCACCAATTAGGGAATTGAAGAAAATGGGAAAGGAGGATAAAACCCTGGAAAACCTCCATGCGCGGCGTATGATAGGCCAGGAACTCCATGGACCGCCTTTTGTATTTGCTATCTCAGTTTGGGGCATTGGTGTTCAAAACCAACACAGCCGAAATCGTCTCCTACCCAAAGTCCATTACTGGGATCAAACTTGGGGAGGAGTGGCAGAGGGTCCATACTCTACCACTAGGGTATCCTCCCCCCAATGGTATATAATTTCTAATCATCTCAGTTTATTATTGTTGTTGTATAATCATGGACTCTTTTGTGTTATAAAGAGTAAGGATCAGATATCCTTAGAAGAGAAGCAGACCTTAGATGTAAATCTCCGCAGACTCAGCATGACAGGAAATGTTTTGAACCTCTTAATCTGAGTGTGGATTAAGTTCATATGGAACATGGAATGAGTCCCTATAGGTAATATAGTCAGTATTTTGTGGATTAATACAATCTAGAGTTGAACCATATTGGGCTTATCTATTCAATTATGGATAATAGACCATACTATTATTGCTCACACGCCAATTACTATCAAGCAACGCGTTTTGTGCATATACTAAACCTGTGCAGTTAACTTATGGGACTATTAGTTGAGCCAGTTCGTAACATTTAAGGCCAATAGTCCCAAATTTTAACAGCTGACAATCAGTGTGCACTTCTCTTGGCCCTCTGATAACTGCTTCATCTGCCAGTATCTGCTTGGCAAGTCCATGTCTGAGAAGTATTGCGATCATTTATAGCTGTTTCAAGGCCATCATCAATGCACAGTATGGGATATGATATTTTTTCATCAGGTCATTCAACATTGGTAATCCATGACTATATGGTGAGTCCCATCCTTCTTTCTGACTAGAATTAGGGGTGACACGCATGGACTCTTGTAAGGGTCTTTAATCCTGCAGCCATAATCTTCTGTAGGTTTTTTAAAATGACTTCTTTCTCGATTTTGAAACAAAATCATTTTTTGGTTGGAAGGATAGAAGATTATGTTTCAAATTTTTTTACTCCTCACTTGCACAAGGTGCATCATTAGGTCATCTGCTAAAATTTCTCTTCACCAGCTCAAAGGTTCATTTAATTGGGCACCACTGATGCTAAAAAAGTTCATTTAATTCATCCTAGATACTCATCTTTCTTTCTCTTCAATAACTAAATCAAAGCAAAATTCATATTTTTATAAAAAGAATACAAAAAACAACTGCTCAATTGAGAAAAAGCTTACCAATGTCAATACAATTGACACCTGCTGCCCCAGCTTGGGGTGGTGGTGCGCCGCTATCAGGCCTCTTTCAGTTGTCACCAAAGTGCACCTGGGCTGGCTCTGCTAGCTCCTAATGCTACTGGCGCTATGTCCCCCTTGGGATTTAGCCCACCATCTTACAAGTTCCCAGTTGGTTCTCCAGAGCCCTTTAAGGGCTCCCACAGAGCAATTTGCATTTTCGGCCTTTGTGTCAGGGACTGGTACTACTTTATCCCAGTTTGTGGTAGCAAGCCGTGAACCTGCTAACCTTGAGCTAAAGGTTCAGTATAACAAAGGGGTAGTGCGTACCATATAGAGAATGGCAAGGACAATTGGGCGGTTTAGCCCTAAAGAAGGAAGGATTGCTTCAAACATTCCCATTCCTGTTAAAGCCAGTACACCAGCTATGTTTGGATGTGAAAGTAATGAAAGAGGGATTTGTTCAGGTATAGGTGTTTTTGCACCCATGGTTATAGGTTTTATGGAATAATTGGTTAGACTGTATAGCTTGTTTATTATATGGTATATGGAACTGTTATAATGAAAATATGTACTTAAAGGGTTTAACATATGTTAATATTTTATTGACCGCAAAGACTAACCATCTGAATAGTCTAGTTTTATATCCCATCCAACTTCCTGGACTTTCCTAAGCTTCATTGATTATTTGAATGGAGCACTATAATTCTTTTGAGCTTATGGGATTGCGCCTTGCATGTTATTTTGAAAGCAGTGGGAATCATCTCAGTCTCATTGTAAATTCGTTTTGGTGAGATTAATTGACTCAATATCATTGAAATTAGTGTAATTTAAGCGATTAACTGAACAAAACTCATTGCAATCATGATTTGATATGCAAATAATCTATCTAACTTCAGCACAAATCCTCTTGATATGAAGAATTGTATCTGAAATCTCAGGAATTCCTCTAATGTCAGGCTTTGCCCTGACACTTTGGGGCGAATATGGGAACCTCTTTTCACATGCAAGTGTGGCCATCATCGAGATGGCCATGGTGGTTTTTAAACCCACCAGCTCTCATTGATTTCCGCCAATTTAAGGGTTATTTCGACCTCAGTCTCTGTCGCTGGCTGATGCAATGGCAGCATCTAAGCTGCCATTAGTTTTTAGGAAAATTCCTCTTTCTACCATTCACACCTAGCTCCTGAATGAGGCTAGTTTGGTGGTCCAGTTCGCCAGGTTGACCTCCCACCTTTCCACTGAATGCCTCTGCCACAAGCTCATGGAGGGTTTGGCCACTTACAGTGCAGACCCCATGTTGCAATTCATATTTCTGAATGGAGCATATTGTTTGGCAGATCCATGCGCCTTTGTGATGATCTGTCCATTCCATTGTGACACCCACCTCACAATTCCCCTTGCACGGTGATCAGATCTGGCCCTGATCACTAATTCTGGGCATGAGTTGAGAACAGCCATGCATTTGCCCCTTGTGCTTTAAGATCAATCACTCAAAGTGCAAGTGCCCTATGGCTTCCGCCTCCGCCGCTTCTGCCACTCCTCCTCTGGCGTCAGGTTGGTAGCCAGTTCGGCTCAATTTTCAAATATAGCTCAATCCTCCTGCCTCCAATCTCAGAAAATTATGGCGCACCTTCCAAGGCGGCAGCCAATCAAAATTTAAAAAATTTTAGAAATTAAACAATCCAACTGGATTATGGAATCCTGAGTCAATGGCCAACTCAGTTTCAGATGAGAAGCTTTGGTCAACAGCACATGGCCAATCAGCTCATTCCTTTGCCCCAATTCCAGTGGTTGGCCCAGTGTTGGCTGAATATAATCCATTTGAGGCTCTCAAATGGATTAATGAGGATGAATGGCCATATCATGTCAAACCTGATTTGCTTTAGAGAATTTTTCATTGATCCTCCTGAATCGCGTCCCTGCCATTTTCACCCTCAAAACAGTTTTCCCATTTATAAGAATATTAATAAAATGGCAGTTGAGGCTGCAGATGCCCCTGCCAAAACCCTACTTCGCCAGCAACTTCATGCAGCGATGGAGCCCCTTGTTGAAGGCATCCATATCCAAATTCCCTCATGATTTTTGAGGAAGATGCTAATATAAAATTGAGAAGCTCACTTTTGGTGCGAGCTGAACTTGCATAAATGTGTCAAAACCTTCTCTTTTTAACCCCTCTTATCCAGAAACCCAATGGCGCATCAAGTCTTTTACTTATGTGCTTGCTCACATCACTTTTGCTGAGCATCAACTTGTTCAATACATTGAGGCGATGGACACCGCTGGCATCATAAACGAAGAAAACCAACAACTTACCTCCTTATGCCTCATGTCGCTGATGTTTCCACCCCAATGCTGTCTGCCATGGTCCACTAGTTAAAGTGGGCGCTGAACAAAAGTTTTACTAAAGCTTCATCACCTTTTGATTTGGCTTCCTAGGCTGTTAGCTGAGATGCCATATTAAAAAAATTATTTCTAATAATCCTTTTGTTTGGCCCATTTGCAAAACAAAGATGCATGGTGTCTTCCCCTTTTGGGTTGGGCACCACTAGTGCTAAAAAAGTTCATTTAATTCATGTTCTTCCTGTGTGGTAGGCTCCTAAGTTCAAACTCTTTTAATGCCAGAAATGACATGAACGAACTCAACACTGGTGCAGCGATACATCTTTGCTTTAGCAATTGTCTGCCCCTTCTTAATCTTGACAAGATGCTTGATGATGTTTCCAAGGAGGACTTTCACTTCTCCTTGGTAGTTAGAGTCATAAAATCCAGTCATCTTTTTATGTTTTTGTTTAAAGAAATATTTGTGATAATAAACTAAAAGCATTGTCTGTTCATGTATATTTATGCTAATGTTACCCAACATGACCTTTTATCTCCTAGCAGTAGTTCCATCTCCTTACTGGCATACAAGAGTAAACTGGACTCTGTCTCTATGGTCTGCAGATAACTTTTTTGTAGCCTTTCTCTTGAGGGTGTAGCTGACTGGATAAATTGAATGCTCTGTTTAAATAGGCATACTCACTTTCTCCAATCCTTATTTTCTTTTTGGAATACAATTAACATCTTGTAATTTAGTATGATGACTGAACTTTTATTGAAATTAATGATTCCTCCTAACTTGACTAGGAACTGCGTCCCTATGAGAAAATATAGTGGTTTTTCTCAAGCGTCACAGCTGGAGCATAAAGGATAATACGACCAGATTGCAAGGGCAATGAGGAAAGGCTCCTAGTGCTTTGGTTGACTCAGGCCTGGTAGTCCTGATCTTGGCCTGGTAATCAAATTCCAGGATGAACTTTAGTCTATTTATGAGTTTTTGAAGACACAATATTAACAGGGGCGCTGGTGTACAGCACTGCTAAGACTTATCTTTGTGGATGATAACTTCCACTTTTGTGATGCTCTTTCCAATAGTCATGCCCAATCAATAATGGCATTGACTATCTAACTGGATCCTTTTAACTCTTCAGGTAAGCAGGATTCCTTGAAAGCCATGAGTGACTCATAATTTTCACTTAATATCCTCTTAAACGTGGTATTTACAAGATTCTCGCCATCCATGATATTGTCAACAATTTGAATTGGCTTAGAAGCTTAGGACAAGTAAGACTGTTTGGTAGGCTTAAACTTCTCTTGTTTATGTATGATGCAGGCGGGCACAACCACTTCACTTTGAGCTCCTTTGACATAGTATCTTGAATCAAGCTTTAACCCAGGTTCCTTGCCAGTGATTCCACTGCGTGGTGTACAACCCAATTTGTAACAATCGAGTTTGTCTCAACTGTTGCACTTTGACTTGAATTCAGATTTTCCAAATCTGAGTAGAATTGTTTTAAAAGGACTTTTAGTTTGTTCAGTTTTGGGCGCTGGGCTGTGCCTCGCCCAAATTGTAGATTAGGCTCATATGAGACTAATCAATGATTTAGGTGAGGCCCCCAAAGGGCAGCCTTTAAAAGGCGCACCCACCAATTCCAAAGCTCACTTCAGAATTTTACTTCTAAATTTCCCTCTGGGAATCATTGTCAGTTGCTCCCCATATGAGCTCTGTTCAGCGGTCCCTTTTTATATCCAGAATAGAAATAAAGGTTGTTTTGGGGTTAGCATACCTCGCTTACCATTTGGTCTTTTTTGGGTGTCCAGTTTTGAGGAGCTTTCTCATGGTTGAGTCAGACCAACACCAATAGAGGACTTTGCATAACCAACTCATAGTAGGAATGTTTGGCTCTGTCGGTGCCCCAAACCTCTCCCTATTAGAAGTATGGCTTTTTATGAGCTGTCAGTGCATCAAGGAATCATTTATTATATGGCGGTCAGAAACTGGGATTTTCTGACTGTTAAAAATTTATTTAGCCTGTGACCTCCATTTTGCGTTCTTCTTTAATTTCTTCTTTTAACTTAGGTCAGCTTCTCCAAAAAGTTTCCTTCTTTCTGAAAGTTATTGCATCCAAACTTGGTGAAATTAGGGTACTTAAATCTACTGGGTGGTAAATTTTATCCTTAGTCTAATTGGCGTGACTTTATGCAACATAAATGCCCTTTCTATCTGGGCGGTGTTATTTGATATCTTTATTAGTACTGGGGTCTTGACTCCGTCTTATAAGTTTCTTTGGCGTCAATCTAATTCTCCTTGATAACCTTTAGTTTCAGCAGGTTTTAAGGTCAAAGTCATGTGTATATGATTTTGCATGTGTGATTCCGATTAACTGAGAAAAATGGTTTTCATGGTGACTATTACCAAGATTTTTACTATACCAAAGCTGTTGTTCTTTGAGATAAAATCTGGTTTTCATAATCCACTATTGATTAAACTTTGCCATTCTCATGTTGAAATTCTTGATTCATATTTTACACGTTCTGTGTGCTTCCAAGCTTAGCAATAAAATTTTTTTTAACTTCATCCCAAGTGTGATGAGGGCTAAATGTAACACTAAGCACCTCCTGTGATTCTTGGCTCATACATCCAAATATATGGCGAAATTTCTACTTGCACTAACTCCACTTATTCTGTTTTTATACAACTGAAGAAAACGTTAGTAGTTCCATTACCAGGAGTGAACTTAATCTTGAAAAGGAAAATAATTAGGATCTTTACAGGCCAAATATGACGTGTATGTTGCACCACCATCTCTGGTGTGTTGGTACTAATGGTGCGTCATCCCAAAGTAGGTAACGGTTTGAAAGGGGGTAAACGTCTCAATTTCATGGTGTCCACGTCCTTCTTCATGAAATCCAACTGATCATAATGGCTTTTTAGATTAAAAATTTGACTTTAAATTTTGCATGGTTTTGTTCTTATCACTCTCTAAGAAATCCAACTTATTTGCAATTGATTCATATTCAGCTCCTCATTCCTTTCCAGAACTTGTGACGCTCTGACTTCTTTTTACTCAATAGCCAAGGTAGCTATATATATCTTCAAATCTATTAATCATTTGTTACATACTCTCCAGGGTCAAATCTTCAGAAAGTTATTCTCCATGATACATTTTCATGGTAACATTGCAGAATTCTCTTCAATTACTTAGTGGTGTCCCATGTAGTGAGCTTTAGCTATTGCCAATCTGGCCCGTTCACTTATGGGGTGCCGCTTTTTGTGGTCAAGCCACTGACAATACATTATTTGTTTGTTCACAAGGTGTACTAACAGATGAATCAGAGGATCTAATTCTTGCATACATAAACCTTTTTATGATTCCAAGCTTGTTCAACTGGACTATGCCTTGAAATTAAACATATTGGGGCTGTTATTGAGCACACTAGAACTCTCTCAATCTCTGTAGACAACAGGAAGGTCAAGCATAAACCCTCTAACAAGAGGATTTTATTTGGCATTATTAGCACCAAATTAATTTGATAATATAAAGGAAAAATTTATGAAACACATTACTATTTTGATATGATCCTAAAAAGTATTTATATTTTTTGGAAAGGGGATGTTTAAAGTAAAGACATAATTAAAAAACTAAGTTTTTCCTACAATATGACTTTGTATTTACTGTATGGTTTCAGGCCCAGCAGGGTTTATTACTTTGATCCTCTTGGATCTTCTGGGCTACTTTCTTAAATAATATGGAGATTTGGCCTGCTTACAACTGCGTGGCTGCTGCTCTTTTTGCTCCTAATATTCTCGTGACCCTTGTGGCGATTGCAGCTGTTTGGGTACTTCAGTAGCCCCAATTGTTAAAGTTTGCAAAATCAATCAGCATTTCATTTTGGTAATAAACATGTTGCTAAGCATCATACAATGGTGAAATTCTTTTTGAATGCTATGTAATTGGTCTGGCTATCCATCTGTTTTAAGCAATTATTTATCTTATTTTATACTTCAACTAATAAAAGATAGAGGATTTAATCAGGTTATAGCCATTATCTCGCTCACAAACCATGCTTTTATAAGTAGTGGCCTAATATATCGATACACTATTAATCAAATCTCTAATCCCTGCTGGCGCAACTCTTGTTCCCTTAACATATGAACTATTGATGCCATGTTCTTGATTGACATATAGCCTCCTTCCTTATCTTAGCATACTATTCTTCTTTTCCCCATGCTAGTGTAAAATCATTAGTAATAGGGTCCTTATAACTACTATGGCCACCCCCCAGTAATTTGTTTTCATCCAGCATATTGCAACTTTTTATCTAAATGCCTCAAGCCCTAGTTATTCACCTTCATGGCCCAACTCAGATATTACTTTTTTCTACCATTCTTGAGTGCTGCTTAGTAACCATGAAAACCTCAATGAGAACTCTGGTAGAAGGAGCATATCTGGGCAGGATTGCCCGCTGGAGAAGAGATCTTTATCCTGGAAAAGCTGTGAGATCCTTCCTGAAAGATTACTTGAGAGAGCCCTTGAACCACTTTAGTACTGGATATTACAGTGTACTTTCTTGTTTTAAAATATAAAAGACTTATCACTGAAAATAATGTTTTTCTTGTTAGGTTTGGTCAAGGTTACTGTCTTCAAACAGTACCATTATGGTACTGTGTGTGTATAACCGTGCACTTAAAATATGACACCCCTGCATCAATTCTAAAAAAATGGATATTTGTAAAATCCCATCATTGACAGCCAAATCCAAGGGTATAAAAGGGGTCATCAGGGTGTCATAATCATGCGCATAGTTGTCTGGACCAGTAGTAATTATTTCAGGTCATTTGACGTTATTTTGAACAGCTAAGAATTATCTTGTCAGTCATGGGGTATATAATGACCTCCTTTTGACAGAAATTTTAGTCTCTTAGAAGCCTATAAAAAGGGATTTAAAGTTTTAGAAAACACCTTGATTTCTGGCTAATTTGGTTTGATCTTAATCTTATTTTCTGACTGGCTATATTCTTAGTACCAATATTATTATTATTTTCGTGGTTTTCAGAGGGGTTTCTTCCATATGTCAAGGATCAACTCCTATATTTGGGCTATTTTCCAATAAAGAATTTGGTGGAGCGGAAAAAATGAACACCTGGAAAACAAATTTATTTAATATCTCCTTTTAAAAATAAACCCATGGCAATTTTTGCTATTAATTTTATTTTGAGGTGCAGATGCTATCTGAGGCTCACATTATAAATGGCTTTGAGGCTCATATTGCCCTTTGCCATTCCTGAAAGCACTACAAGGAAATTTATTAGTTTTTGTTACCAGTTTTATCAAATAACATAATATTATCTGTTGAATTATCTCTGCCAAGTTCTAACTATTTTTTGGCGCCAAACAAAAGTCATTAAGGGGAACAAAAATTACAAATAAAAAATAAATTTTGAAAGAAATATATAACCTGGACTTATGAGCCTCGTTCTATTAGAACTGATGTCATTTAGGTCACCTGTCATTTATGCAAAAATCTAGGCAACTATGCAAATAGTTTCTTTACTCTGTTTCTTAACATAAAATTCATTCTGTGAACCAAAATGACTTATGGCAACTTGGGAAAAGTTGGGCGGAGTAGAACAAGGTTCTTTATTTTTGCCACCTCTAAAATCCCATTAAAAAGAGCCCCTGTAAAAACCTTCCACTAAAGTATTGTTTACAATGACGCCCACATCCGCCATCCATCAAGTTATAGCAGATGATAGGTCAGAAATCTTTACTTGCTAAAGAAAAAAAGGTGAAAGACTGAATTTTAGAAAAAAGTAGTATCAAAGCCTTACATTTAACAGTTGGAATAGCAAGAGCTATTTGTTACCTTAGGCAATACTCTAAGTGGGCGAGATCCAAGTGGCCATACCTTTTTGGGCATTGGGAGAATTAAGCCATCATTATTTGAAGGACTATAAACTATATAAGTCAAGCTGGCATTATGTATGTCTACAAAGTAGATTCTTCTGATGCTAACATTTCTTAGTGTACCTACTATGAGAATATATAGTAAACAAGCTCAAAGTAAGAACTTTTATAGACAATGGAACACCAATCAATACTTTATCCAATTTTTTAGTGAAGAAGCTTGGCCTCATACCAAACATAGACCTCCAAAAGTATATAGTACCGCAGGCCTCATACAACAACATCACTATTATCTAATATTGCGCTGCCTCTGTGATTTGACTCACTAGTAGTATATGCTCCTAATATTTTGTTTCCTAAAGGATAATGACTTTCTTTTTGGAACCTCTTTTATGATGAATTATGGGTTCAAAGCTTATTTGGAAAAAAATTACTCTGTAAATACTAAAACAAGATCTCATTCTATTTTACAATTTGAAAAACAAGGACCCTGAACCTCAAATTCAGAGGTTTGTTAGCATCACGTTAAATACCAATTGGTAAACAGAGGTTTTTTGGCCATAACTGACGATTTTCTCAACCAGATTCTGTAACAAAGGGTATTCTATTAAGGGAAAATCAAAGGATAACCATACTAGTGGGTCATAAAATTATAGTGGGAACCCAAAATTAATCTCAAAATTTCCCTAAATAATAGATGTCAAGATAATTACCCCATTCTGAAAAATAAACTTGGAACTTCTATTTTCTTCAGGTTTTATCCCTCACAAATCATGACGAAATCCAAGTTACATTAGAAAATTTTTATGCCTACCCTAATAAAACTAAGCAACATCAAATTAATGCTTTTAATTATAGCTTACCAGTTGATGAAGTGCAAAGTATTCATAATACTGGTAACCTGGATGAACCTTAGCTTTATTGCGTTGAATGTTGATCTGTGTGCTTTTCTTGAACCTTGGGAATACCTCTCTGGCTTAACCTAAAATTAAAAGATCCATGAGTTGGCTCTTTGAAATTTAAGTGTTTTATATATCAAAGATAAATGTTTTGGTTCTTAAGATGTTTTAGCCATTTTGATACCAGTGATCATCCGTCAATTTACCTGCATCCTACTAGATGTTCAAAGGCGGCTGATGAAGTTGTCAACAAAAATGTTGACCACCATGTGCAATAATGGGATGTTAGTGCTTCTAACAAGATTCCTTGAGCCTCTCCAGTGTTGATTATCAAAAAGAGGATAAATCAATATGCTTAAAAAGTTGAAATTCTAAGTTGACCAATGTTACCAAAAGGAATTCTTATCCTTTAGCATACATTAATGATTTTTTAGACTTCTTAGGGGTGCGCAATACTTTTCAGCCATGGATTTATTTATGGCTAGTGACAGATTAAACTAACAAAAGATGAACAGGATAAGTGCACCTTAAATTTAAATCATGGTCTTTACGAACCACTTATATGTCACAAGGGTTGTTCAACAATCACAACCTTTCAGCGGGCCATAGACAGCATTTTAAGTGATCTACGGTAATCTGTGTTATAGTGTATCTGGATGATATAAATGTTTTCTACAATACATTTACTGAGCACCTGCAACATCTGGAGGAAGTCTTTTGCCACATCACCAAAGCTGATCTTAAAGATTAAGCCGCAGAAATATAACTTCTTCAAAGAACAACTTAAATACTTGGGGTTTGTCATTGACAAGCATGGCTTACAGTCCCAGCTGGTGAAGATTAAAGCCATCAAGCAAATTAAGCGGTCTATTAAAAAATGTCATCTAGATGTTCCTTAGGATGATTGGCTACTATTGATGGTATAATAAAACTTTTGTCAATAGTTTAACCCTTATTTCACCCTTTTGAAAACAAAATATATTATAAGTGCTAAAAAAATTGACAGCTGGCTTTTGAAAAGTTGAGGCTTTGCCTTACTAAAGTGCTGATACTAATGTACACAAATTTTTTATAGTGTTTATCATTAAAATTAAACGTCATTCAAACTGTTGTTAGGTCATTGTTATCACAAATTGACGTTGAGGGAATTGAGCAACCAATGGCTTACTGTAGAAGAGCTTTTGAAATAAACAAATAAAACTAACTGTAGCTGAGAAGGAATGGCTGGTCATCACCTTTGCATGTAATCAAATCTAGGTATATGTCCACAGGTGCACATCATATATGTGGCAACCACACTTTGCTTCATTAGTTCCCAAAATCTCGCAAAGCTAGAAGGGCTTCTGTCCAAATGGTTCTAAATACAAGCATATGACTTTAAGCTCCAGTACCATCCCAGCGTTAAACACCAAACGATGGCTGTCTTTCTTGATTGCCCACCATGTTATTAGCAGCTGATCTGGACAATTAATTTTCTGATAAAATGATAATTCAGTAATTTGGTAATGTGTTTGAGGATGTTCAACGCACACAGAAAAAATGAGAAAAAACTCTCTTGTTAAGAATCAGAAACTTTACAAAGTCATTTACAAACAACACTTTTTGTATATAATGCCTACCAAGTGGACTGATTTGATTATTGCAGTCCATAAGGCAACGTGGCACAGATGATACAAGAATACACTTGAACATTCAAGCCCACAATAACATTGGGTATTGTTTTTAATATCCATGAGATGCTTTGGTGTTGCAAAGAAATTTAAGTAAGCACCATGTTAAAGCCACCTCCTATAAACTGGTCAACCTTAATTCGGCCTGTCAAACCATCTCATTGGATGTTGTGGGACCATTGCTCAAAAAACTTTGGGCAAATCAAGTATATAATTGTGTCAATGATCACTTCTCTAAATGGGTGGAGGCCAAAGCAGTCAAGAATTGAGCGCTACATTGATGGGAAAAGTTTATTCTAAAGAACATAATTATTGGCATGGCTGCCCATAGTTTGTTTCAATTTATAATGATACCAACTTTTTATTTAATACTAGGAGTTATTCGGCATTTCTCAGTTTTATTTATTACCAGAAAATTTTAACTGATCAAACTTAGGTTTTATATTATATATAACATAAAAATGCTAACTCAAAGCCATTAAATATATTGGAATAATTAATCACTAACCACTCACTAATATAGTTGAACCTATCAAATTAGTCAAAAACCACAAACCACTTAGCCAAAACCAATTTAATCTATCAAATTACTCTAATACCATCCAACCACTTGGCAAAGCCAAAGAACCTATCAAATCAACACAAACCCACCAACTCCTCAGCAAAATTTAAAATTAAGCCTTATCAAATCAAACAAGATTAGCCAACGCTCAGCTAAATCTAATTTAAGTAGTGATCAATGAAAACCTCCAACCACTCAATTAAACCCAATTAAAACTATTGGATTGGCTAAAACATAAACCACTTTTCAAACCTAATTAAAAAAGGGTAAAATAACTAAAACGTCATTCACTCAGCCAAAACCAATTAAAACTATTTAGTTTACTAAACTATCAACCACATAGCCAAAATCAATTAAAGATATCCTTTTACTAAACCATCAGTCACTCAGCCAGAACTAATTATTGAACTAGAACAAAAACTAAAACTTTTAACTGCTTACCAAAATTTATGAATCTATTAATCTATTGAATAATAACAAAAGCTCAGTTGCCTTGATATATAATTACCATTAGAATATCATACTATTTTAGATCTTACATATCATTTTTTAACTTATATTATAACTTTTGAAAAATTACTTACCATGTTCTATTTGAGAGTATGCAACCAGAGACATTGCACTCAAGGATGAAGGAGGCAAAAATGAGAAATTAAGATTTTAAAACCCTATAGCCAGGAGAAATCAACTAATGACTACTCAATCATGGAGGAGGGAAAGGGGGCTGGGCGCCTCCTTGGCAGCTGAAATCTCACAGAATATGTGAATTATGGCAGCAAGCAATTGAGTGAGGGCTTGGATGTAATGGGGCTTAAATTCATTATATTTTGGGTTTTCAGAGATCAGTATGGCAGTGAACATTAAATTTAAAATTTTGGAAAAGAATATGTTCATAATGGATGTGGACATCAGGGGAGGAAGTCAAAGGCGGTGAGACTTAAGTGCATTGCCTTTGATTTTGGGTTGAATTTTTCTGACATACCAATGGTGCAGACCTTGATGGTCACTTTTATGTGAAGTGTGAGTACTATGCAATTGGCAATGGCAGGGAAGTCAGGTGGTAAGGTGGGGGCACACCATTGGCCCACAAGGTGGCAGATTTTGTGACAGCCTTGCTGAGTGGGCAATATCTGGGTGAGGCCACCGCCATCATTGCAATATGATTGTTGATTTGGTATTAGTATGGGGCGGTGTAGCTTTGAGGCTAATGGCGAGGAGGAATAAAAATACCCTACCCTATTACCCTTTTCAAAATTTATAAAATACTACTAACCATTCGATCAATCCCAATTAAACTTATTAAATCAAACTAAAAAATCATCAATTGCTTTGCAAAACCATTTAAATTATCAAATCAGCCAATCACTTACTAATTATTAGAATTATTTACTTCATAATTAGCCAAGTGACCTTGAACTGCTTTGCAAAGCTATTTAAACTATTGAATCACTTGAACATCAAACTTCCAGCTGTAACATTATACCAACTCCTTAAAAAATATAAAATTTTCACTTCCTACCTATAAAACTTTTTATTTTTACTATAACAAAAAGGTCAAAAATCCAGATTTTTCGCAGGCATGCGCACAACTCACTAAATTTTTTTCATTTAGATGGATGGCATAGGAATGCAGAGAAGTCAAACAGACAAACATTTATTTTTTAAAATAGTCATGCCTAAACTTAATGACTTGATGGGTATACAGGAGGTATTGTCTAGACCCTATCACCATTAGACCAATTAAAACAAGGCAAAAGTATATAGAACTATGTTGGCATCCTACAGAAGTAATCACAGCTAAGATGACTAGCTGGAATTTTTCTTTGGCTTTCACATTATTTTATATAATATTGACTACCATTTGACATCTAGGCACTCACCGTTCTAATTACTATTAAGAAAGTATCTCACGTTACCCCAATTTTATACTCCTGTTTTAATGAAGATAACACAAGTTCACTATGTATTTTTGAAAAACTCACAAAGGCATCAATTCAGATACAAAGCAAAGCAAACTACAATGGTCTCACCTAAAAATTTCTCTGGAAGTGTGATAATGAGATACAATGTGCCTTTCTTACCTTTTTAAATAATAGAATTAATCCTATACCATAATTATGGCTTTGGAAAGACTATAAATTGAAATAAAGTGGAAAGGACCCTTTAGAATCATTGAGAAGGTATCCACTGATTTTTACAATCTGAAAGATCCTTTATATGGTAAATCATTAATTGAATATATGATAGGTTCTTAAAGAAGTTCCTGAAAAATTTCAGCCATATGGCTCATTTTTTAAATAACCTAATCTATCCCCACTCATTTCTTAGTTCCATGATGTTTGGTAAAGTAGAGGTTAATGTGTTAATTTGAAATGACCAATTATCTAAAAAATAGTCATATACTCAATTTTATATTAAATTAATATGTAAACAGAGGCTTTCAATCAATCTTTCTCACCACTGCACCAGAGTAGTTTGTATATTTAATTTACAAATGGCTAATATGCTTTTGCCTTTTAATTTATAGTTTTTTTTAATTATGATTAAATCCTTAATCGCCAATGGTGCAACTTTCAGGTCCCTACAGCTAATTACCTCACTCTAACGCCCTAGTTTTTGTATACTGTTGTAACTTTGGCGGTATCATTTGGATCTACCATAAGGGTTACACAGGTCAAACACACTGAATAACAGACAGACAATATGGAGATTGTTGGTCCTTTGAACACATTGGAAATTATATAAAATAGGAGCAATCGCCCAGATGATACTTTCTACTAATTTTTATAAATGCAGAGACTTTTTGCGATTCCACTCTTTCCCTACTACCAACTAACTAACTGCTTTCAATTGCCCATCTTGATTATATAAAGCAACTTTGGGCGATACCGCTCTCATAGCTTAGGCTATTCTATTCCACCAATTCTCCTTGGTCTCAGCTTGAATTCTTCATTTATCTATCACCCTAATTTGAGGCGATCTAATTTCTATTTATCAAATGTCAACATTACCTTATTGCCTTATTTTAAGGTGATCCAATATTAACCTGTTATAGCCCAATATTGCCTCCTCTCAAGGCACTTGAATAATTGTAACTAATAACATGGTCAGAGGATTCTTTCCAATCCGCCATAGCTATTTCAGGCTTATCATCCAATAATAATAATAGTGATATTACCTCCCTTTGACTAGATAATAAGGCTCATATTGCTCATATGGCTGGAGGAGCTTTGCATGCGCTTGGTTAATGATCTGACCGCTTGTGGGGTCCTTGATGTTATAGGCATCAACCCTGGTTTTCTCTATAACTTTGAATGGACCAATCCAAAAACTGTCAACTTGTGTTTCCATCCAAACCCATGTTGATCATGGAAGAGAACCATATTACCCTCTTTGAACTGAGCCAACCTGTTATACCATACCTGTTTGGCAGCTTGTTTTTGATCTTCTTGGCTAAGCTGAAGGAATATGCTTCAGTTTTCAATTCAATCAATGCGTTTGTAAGGTTAGTCAAGTAGCGGTGGGTTCCATTTCGCCAGTGTCTTCTAAACATGAATAAAGCAATGCCAGAAGATCTGGGTGTCACCCATATGTAGCTGAAACGGGCTTTAACCGTGGTGGAATGGTAGCTAATATTATAGGCAAACATGGTGGTGGAAATGAGGGAACTCCGATCAGAAGGCCAATCCATTACTAATTTCTGTAGTATGTTCACTAAGGTCCCATTAACCTGTTTGTTTATCCCGTTGGACTTGAGGTGATATGGCGTCTTCAGAACCACGCGGATACCCATAAACTCATTAAATTTTGGAAGGATGTGTGAGGTGAACTTGGTTCCATTATTGGTAAAAATGAACTGAGGGCAGCCATGTCACTGGATAGTACATTCCATTACAAACTTGGCTACTGTGACAGACCCAGACCCTGTATCACCCGTGCTTCAACCCACCTGTTCAAGTGGTCAATAGCCACCAGAATGTATTTACACTGTTTAGCTCTTGTTGGCAGAGGGTCAACAACATCAAGGGAAACCTTATTTTAAGCAAATTGTGGTTTCACTAACTGGTATGAGGTCTTCCTACAGAATGGCTTCTCCACTTGGCACTGGTGGCAACAGGATATGGTTTCAAGTACGTTGAAGTTTATGCTTTCCCAATAGTACCAAGGGCACAACAACTTCATTGTCTTGCTCATGACACATGTCTTACTGCCTTGTGGGCACTCATAATAATCCTGACCCATGCTGAGGATCACGGAAAATTCACCATAAAATTGCTGATCTGCTTATAAAGTTCTCCATTCCATTAAAAGTATTTGATCGCATCTCATCTAATGCTTTGATCTCTTGGAGCGGCTTGTTGTCATTATTCTAGCTGAGCATCTTATCATACATCATATCACTGAGATCCTCCATCATGGAAATGGTTGGTAATTGAGATAAACAGTCAGTGTTCTGATGCTTTACTCCTGGTCAGTGAAGGATCTGAAAGTCATAAGCCTACAGCTTAAGAGCCCATTGAGTTAAACGCCCTTCAGGCTCTTTGAGGTTCTTCAACCCTTGTAGAGACGTATGATCCTTTATTAATTTAAACTTTACCCCATGCAAGTAGACTCTAAATTGCTTATATTTGTAGATCTCCACTAAGCACTCCCACTTGGTCATGGTACAATTACGCTCATGGCAGTTCAGACTTCGACTGCAGTATGCAACTGGATGCTCCTCTCCCTTGTCATCTTTCTGAGAAAGTACTGCCCCAACAGCGGAAAAGGACGCATCCATCTGAATGATAAACTCTTTATCAAAGTTCAGATAGTGCAACACTGGTGCATTGGTCAGCACCGTACAAAGTGTATCAAAGGCGTATTGTCAACATTCTGTCCATTCAAACGCAGCATCCTTTTTTAAAAACTCAAATAGCGGTCCCCAAATACATATAAAGTTAGTGATGAAGCGCCAGTAGTAACTGACCATTACTAAAGGTGCCTGTATGTTGCATTTACTATTTAGTGTAGTCATTTTGAAGATGGCCTCCACCTTGACTGGCTGTGGTTTCAGCTCCTTGGAGTCTACCACAAACCCCAGGTATTCCAACTGATCTTTGAAGAAGTTAAATTTTTGAGGCTTAATTTTAATGTTTGCCTCAGCGAGCTGGTGGAACTTTACTTCTAGATGCCCAATGTGCTCCAAAAAGGTTTGAGAGAAAACATTGATATTGTTGAGGTATATGAGGATACACAACAACTTCAGGTCAAAGAGGATAGTGTCCATGGCTCGTTGGAACATAGCTGGGGCGTTACACAGCCCTTGAGGCATCGAGGTTGGTTGGAAAAGGCCTTTGGATATAATTAAGGCGCATTTTTTTGTTCCACTGTGGGTAACTTGATTTTCCAGTAACCTGATATCAAGTCCATCGCTGAGATGTAATGGGCTCCCCCTAACCAATCCAAAGCATCATCAATACGTGGCAAGGTATATGAGTCCATTTTTATAATACTATTGAGTTTCCAGTAGTCTATTGCTACGCGGTTGGTGCCATCCTTCTTTTTTATGATCACAATGGGTGAAGCCCACAGACTTTTGGACGGTTTGAGCATTCCTTGCTCCAGCAACTTATCAATTTCCTCAGTGACAACGTCTTTCGCTGCTCCCAATCAACAAATTAGCTGAGACCTTATGGGAGGATGATCTCCTGTGTCCAATTAATGAGAAATCCCCTAAAAACACCCCTAAATCATGATTGCCAAAAGCAAAAATCTCCTTGTACTTTTGAAATAAAGCTATCGCTTGATCTTTTTGTTCTTCTGGTAGCTCTATTAAGTTCTTTCATGGTACCACTGCCATTACACCAGCCAGCGGCTCAACTGTTAGGCCAAATTTATCCAATGAACTGAAATAATGAACCTGAAGAACCTCCTCAATTGGAGTCAAGAGTAAATATGCCACTATTTGGTGTCAGCAGATTTACATTGGTTCACTCTGAAGATTTGCTAACAAAACTTTGATTTCTCCATGCCCTGGGAGTATAATCCCTGGAGCCACATGAGGCTCGAGCTGTGTTATATGATAGAGCCCAAGGACCTCCCCATAAAGCCTGACAGGCACTTTCACTTCTAGCTTAGTATTCAGGAGAACTTGATGTCCAGAAAGAATATATATAGGCCCTGCAGCTCGGAAAGGTAGCCCTTGGTATTCATATATCTGTTGGGGAAGGGTCCAAGTCTCACTTTTTAGTCAATGATAGTTAACTAAAATCACCCCATCACTATATGTAAGGTTAATGTGTATCATGTGCACCAGATCCTTTGGCACTCCACTAGGGGTAAAGTAAATTGGGATCCGCTGTCCCAAAAATGGCAAGAGTCTCCTATGTCATATCAATGACAGCCCCAAAATGTCACAGGAACACAGTTCAAATTAGCAATTCATAATTTAAGTTGGTAGCACAATCGCCGGAGCTACAATTGAAATGGACCTTAACTGTAATGGTAGCACAGTGTATTCTCCCTCAGAGTTGGTGCTTTCATCTCAGGCGGTCCTGTACAACATATGATGGTCCACATCAGGTCTTAAAGTCAACTTCGCCATCAACTTAGTGGAACAATATTGACTGGAGCGCCTGTATCTATTATAGGGTGAACTCTATTTTTTGCTACAAAATATCACAGTATGTACACTCGGAATAAGAATAATATTGACTGTTTAATATGTAGACATTTACTAGATCTTTTTTTCAAGAAAACTCATTAACCCTCGACAACTTTGGGGTATTCTTTAACAATGGCGTCTACTGGAAGAACAACGTTTACTCCTTTCAGAGTTGGTGCATCCGCGGCAGAATACATCTTGACTGAGGAAGCTTGATCAAGAATTTTGGCAGGCTTATGGCTTTGATTGCTCCAAATATCCTTCATCCTCCGCGGCCTTGGCTTGTGCTCATGTTACTACATTCACTCCTCCAACTGGCTGCTGGTATAAGTTTCTGTCATTGTACTGAGAGACTTCTGCGGATATACTATTATTGATTCAGGGACGTTTGGTGTTAGTATTGTGGAGGTAGAGAGTCCAGTCTCTAAACCACTCCATCTTTTCCCAGATTTATTGATTTTTGTTGCATGTAAAGCACATGAAGTTTAGGGCAGATTCGTGCTAAGTGGTCAGGGTGTCCGCATTCATACAACTAATTCCATAATAGCTGCATCCATGATTTTCATAGGAGGGTCCAGGTTGAAAAGTTTGGGTTCATTCAGCATAACCTGGGCCAGGTCAGTAAGATGATTTTGGCATTTGGCGTAAATAGGTCCTGTTCAGTAGTTAGGTTGCTGAAAATTTTCATAACCAGCCCCAGGGCAGTAGTCAAACTGTTGAGAATAATTTGGATGAGGATGAGATGCAGAATTATAGTAAGGCCAAGGGTTGCTAGGCGGAACGTGGGTCAGATGACTGTATTCTCCTGAATAAGAGGGTACAGCAGAGGCAGTAGTTTTCCATTCTATATTTGGCGGTTGGAAAGTTAGGGGATATGTGATGCAAAAACTGTACAATTTTGAGCAGGGGAGCGTCATCATCCAGAATTGGCAAAATGTCATTGTGAAGCTACTGGTATGGCTTTATCATGGAGGTCATTGCAATGCACACATCGGCTTATGCTAAGTATCCTTCCACAATCATAATGTGAGCTTCCATCATAAATTAATCTCGAAATCCATAAGAGTCTCACTACACAAGAATCCAATTGTCAAGAATTCCTCCTTCTGCTGTGACCTCTTTGAGGTGCCTCAAAACAGGCAAAGCATGGTATCTTTTACATCCTGGTAGGTAATAGAGCTGCTTGGGAGGTAACAGGTGACTTGATTGGCACTCCAAACATAAGGCAAATATCAACAGTTTGGCTTTCCATTGATCAAATGCGCCTTCCACTGAGAATTAAACTATTTTAAAAAAGCCATGGATATTCATATTTCAATTAAATGGAGGCAGTTTCTTGATATTGACCTCCTCGCCCCATTCATGACTTTTGGGAATACTGAGGAATGGGTCAAGATCTGAAAGCAGATTCTCAATGAGAAGCTGGTCTAGTGGAAGTTGGAATGTCCACTGCTGTGGGGTAGCGTGGCCTTCAGTTGTGGGTAGCACTGCCATCACTTGAGGGAATTGATGCTCTGATTCATACTCATATCCAGAGTTACCATCCTGGGTGTAGTAGCTACAACAAGTGTCATATTCCTCCTCATATTGTGCCCCCCTTGTCGTCCTTCCTTTTCTCAATGAGAGACCCAGGAGGTACTGGTCAATTTCTGCTCCATGTATTGCAGTCATTCAGTGGTTTCATCCAAACATTTGGCAATTTTCTTGATTTGTTGCCCCAGAATTTGCATTTGGCTAAACGTGCTATTAAGCTGGTGCATAACGTCATTCCATTCTTGAAGAATTACATCCTGTTTTTGAGCACTGCGTCTAAAGTGAGTTTGAGTTCCTCATAATAGGCTGGTGCAAAGTTTCATGAAGATTCCCAGTCAGCGTTGCTTTATTAGAAATATCTGGCGACTGGAGATTTTATGGTTTTAGTGGTTGATCAATGGGCCCCCTGCAGGGAGCTCCATTGTTGTAAAAAAATTTGCTTTAACATTTGGATCCGCTGTAAGTGTCACACAATCTTGAACCCACTGAACAACAGACAGATGATATGGAGATTATCAATCCTACAATCACACTGAAAATTATAAGAAAATAGGAATAATTGCCCCAATGATACTTTTATTTATTTTTATAAATGTAGTGACTCTTTGCTATTCCACTTTTTCCCTACTACCAACTAACTAACTACTTTCAATTGCCCATCTTGCTTATATAAAGAGACTTTGGGCGATACCGCTCTCATAGCTTAGGCTATTCTATTCCACCAATTCTCCTTGATTTCAGCTTTTTATTCTTCAGTTATCTATCACCCTAATTTGAGGCAATCTTTTTTCTATTTATCAAACGTTGATATCGCCTTATTGCCTTATTTAAAGGCAATCAAATAACAAACTGTTATAAAACTAATATCGCCTCATCTTAAGGCGCTTGAATAATTGTAACTAATAACATGGTCAGCGGATTCTTCCCAATCCGCCATAGCCATTTCAGGCTTATTGTCCAGTCATATTAAAATTGTGACATATACTCTATTATATTATTACAATCAATTATCATGTTACATGCTGGCATAAACTCATTGTATATAGGGTCTTTATAATTCACTTTACACATTTGCTAGTGCCTCAGTTGTAATTGACTAAGTGCTAATATTGTGTGAATTATTATAAGAAAAAAGCCTTAGAATTCCTTTCTTTTCCAATTATTATGCAATTGCCAAAAAGTTCATAAAGGTATTAGGGTATCAATATTTTACTAATGGGAACTAGTTTTTGGCCTGCTTCAAAAGGAAATAAACCAGGTAGGACCCGCTACCAATCTTCTTATAAGAAGCCTACCCCAGTTCCGCTCTGCCAGCTGGTTATATGTTAAGAGAATAAGGCTCTTGTGTAGAGAAATCCCTCAACTACGCTGCTAAAATGGCAAGTTAAATACTGGTAAGTTCACCCTTAAACCTTAACCCAAATCCCAAAATTACCCCAACCTGACTTCCTTTTTTACTTTAACTTTTATAATGATATATTTGACCTTTTTTATAATTTGAATTTCTAAAATCTTAATCCCCCTCCCCCTTTTTCATTTAATACTTCCCTGATGTCTTTTCTTGATTTACCAATTATCAATCAAGTGCTGGAATTCAAAGGATGAAGTGCGTCTTCAATGGTAACTTTTAAAAACCTCTAAATTAAATTAGGGAGCAGCTAATCATGGCGTGCCTAATCATCCCACTCACCCTTAATTCTTGAAAAAAAATTTGATTCTAACCCTTTCATATGTGCAAACTCAGGGATATCCTACAATTGGAGAAGACCCAGAGAGTTGTAAATCCTTAAGAACAGCGAAATAACCCTCAAACCCCATTTCTCATATAAGGCCATGCTTTTACTTGTGAAACACTGCCTCTTTTGTTCTCTCTCCTTCCCAATTTTTCTAATACAAACTTTCCCTGATCCATCTTGTTGTTTTCCATTTTTATTAAAAGCATTTTGAGCAACATGACACTTTTCAGTCAACATGCTCCCACTGAAATGCCTTACCCCTTTATTGGCTAGAGGTCTTCAGTGTTGTTATTGGTTTATTTGTTTTGTTACTCAGGTGGTTCTATAGGAGCTGAAATATACTAACTAAAAATGAACTTGGTCTTCCCTGGCTCTTGCAATATAAATCTGAAGTAGCATATCATGAGTGGACTGCCATTATGAAAGAAATCTTGTTCTTACCATAGCTTAAATAACCTACTATGCTAATAACTAACGTTTACTACTTAAAACTGCCAGTATCCAAAACTATGTGTGCTTATTGTTTTACTTTTAATACCTGTTCTCAATAAATAAGATTTTGTGTGTTTTTTAAGGTCTTTCCTTGCACATTGCCTTGTTTTATTTGTGCATTTTAACATGTGCATCTAAAAGCTGAAACCCCTGCACCAATTTAACAGGCTGGATGAACTAAGTTTTTCTTATGCAAATTGGACACAGAGTAGTGTTTTTTATCTACAGGTATGTCTTGTATGATTTTATACATATTTAGATTCATTTTAAGGTGAGGCTGGCTTGATACTTCTGATATAGCCATAGATGTATCATCATAAAAGTGAGCATCTTGCTAATTATGAGCATTTATGCCTCAGCCTATAATCATTTAATTTTTGGACAATTGTTTCATTGCTAGTGAGTTGTATTTCCTTGAGAGCTTGTCCCTAAGTGCCATAGTATGTTTGTACCCAAACTCTGAGAACAGAATACCACAAACTACCTTACATATCTGGATTTTATCTATGTAAGGCACCGTAACTTCCTGTGCCATGTGACTCAAACAAGAAAGGATATTCTGGACTTTTTTTGATGGTCATTAGTTAATCCATGGTAGCCTTTTATGCATACAATAATGGCGTAATTACTTCTAACCCAGAAATTATGTTGTTTTCAAATAGGCTTAAAAAATTGTGTTGTCAGTATGTATAAGTCTATTAGTTGTAATGGCTCCATTTAAAGTCAAGTTCACTAGTTTGCCATCAAAAGTATGTATAAAATGATAATTTGGTCTCCTACGAGGTCAAGAATTATTTTACTTTACAAATTCCATCTGTGGAAGCTCTATAATAAACTGTTTGTAACAACACTTAATTTGTTCACATACCTCATACTTGTTCCTCTAAATATCTATTCTTTTGGTAAAGGGCCGCATACATCCCTCCAAGTCATTGGTATTTCTGTGCTAAGCTGATTGCTTGCTTACAATGATTCTGTTCTCAGAATCATGTTTACTAATATTCTTATTTAAACTTCTATAAAACTCTATTAAGATAGTTAATTTTATCTATACTAAGGTCCTTTAGCTAAAAAACTATTGCATAAAATGCAGTAAACGATGAGATCCATTTAATTTGCTATTTTGTTCCTGATCACAATTTTTTTATAAATGTTCCTAAATGAGTTGATCTAAGTGATATATTCTGAGGGTTTAGTTTGGGTATTTTATGTAGTCAAGCCATTATATAACTTCTTCCCACATTTCCCACAAAGATGTGCATAAAGACATCTGTTTCATCTGTTGCATGGAGCGTGCAGATAATAAAAATAATACTGCGCAGGACCTCAGACTGGTTACCACACAAAACACCATCCAGGATACTAAGTTAGTGCAACATCCATATTGATAGATGCAAAAAGAATAGGGCCACTGCAAGTACTATGCAGGGATTCCCAAAATTAAAAATCATTGCCACTAGATAATTACAGACTTCTCAAATACACAATAATTGGCTTTTATAAAAGATTTATAAACTAAAATAAAGGAAAGGAAAAATGGAGTTACAGTGGTAACTGTTGGTGACTGCTGCCCTATACGTTCACTGAATGAGGAATTGGACTAAAACACTTGTTAAAATCGGTGCTTAAGAATCATATCTCAGATTAACATGTAAAAAATTATTTAAACCAGATACTGGTTGAGGAAAGAAATCTAGAAAGACATAACCAAATGAATTTTTATTTTTGGAAATAGGGCGTTTATATTAATGAAAATAAGTGCAGACATTTGTTATATAATACTGTCAGTGGCTCTGTGGCTCACTATACTAAGCTTAATAGTAGACTAAAAACTATTTAGTTTGGAAAAAAGAGACCCTAAAGATCTCTAACGCACTCAGATATGCTCTTGCTATCAGTGTTCTCATTGGTGAATTTCTTGGTTACTAAGCAGCACTTCAAATTGGTAAACTACTGGTATAATATCCAAATTAAGTTAATAAAATGAGTGGTTAAAGCTTGGTTATTCCAACATAAGATCAATACGCCAGTTTTATTTAAATACGCCAGATGCAATTAGATTACCAGAAGTAAGCCATAATAATTATAAGTGACCCTATTACCAATGTTCTACATTGAAGTGGGGCAAAATAGCATATTGCTGCTAAATTAACATAAGAGACAATTTGTTGATCAATCCCCAGTGTCAATGGTCTCTAATATAATGGGACATGAAATGCGTCAGCAGGGACTGGGGAATTGATTAATAGTAAATCAAAGAGTGACCACTTCATATAAAAATGTGGGCTGCGCACCATACCAATTAATAAGATTGGATCAAATCTTTATCTACAGATTAGTTTGATATATAATTAGCTATAAATCATAAGCTGCTTGTTGGTCAAACCAATTGCTACTTAGCTCTTCACTTAATCAAACATCATGTAACAAAGATGAGTGGTGGTTGGGTGAGATAATGAGAGCTTGAGGCTGCAAGGCCAGAAGCCAGATATCACATTTTTAAGGAACTTCACATGCACATGATTGATATGGTAACCATCAATATGATCCTTCAGAGTGTAGGAATCTGTAGTTTTCTTCTCTATTAACTTGAAGAAACATTTCCAAATGTGCTCTAGCTTGCTAGTCTTTCAAAGACAAGGTTATCATAATATCAGACCAATTCCCCTATACCAAAAGTAGGTAAGGTTTACAGTCATCATTATCATATGCCCTAGCCTTTAATTTTTGATCCAGTGTGTTATAGTAGGCAGAGCTCTGTAACTAATTAAAGCTTGTATAAGCTTATCAAGGTATCAGCTAGAACTCATGCTCTCTTCTTTAATGCAAGAGTACAAAAGTGGGAGCAGCGCAGGTCACTTCCTATGAAGTAAGGCAATGGGGGTGCACCAAGGTCAAGTGATATGCTATGTTGTATATAAATATGGCAGAAGGCAGAAAAAGTTTCCAACTGGACTCTTTGCATGTAACCACCTTGTGTAAAATCTCAACCAGCATATCATTCACTTGTTTGACAGTGATGTTGGTCTTAGGGTGGTAGAGCATAGATAACACCTTTCTTATCTCCAGATGTCATTAAGTTTAGTGATCATTTGGGACGTGAAGTTAGTACTATTGAATGTTAGAATAAACTGGGGTCAACCATGCTGATAAATAATTTAATTTAACCGAGGCAAGCTGACCATGGGACAGGCATTACCAAAAGAAATAAATGACATGAAACCTGAACAGGGTCAACTCCATCAAAGAAAGTTTTTCCACCTCCAGATCGGGACTCAAATTTTTCTGGTTACGTCATGGGTAAGGTTTTCATGTTATTAGACCTACTAACCGCCAATAGCTTCATTTGGCTGGCACCCCGATTAATGTGTGAAGGGCGGGAATTGAACCCTCAACCTTCAGGTTGGTAGCTGTACGCCCTACCAACTCGCCTTCCACCCCCCATGCTGATAAATAATGATTTACAAATACTCAGTGGTGGTCATCACGCCCAGGCCCTTAACTGCTTTAGCCTCTACCCACTTGGTGAGGTGATTGACAGCTATGATGATACATTTAATTGGCCAGATGTAATCACCAAGGGCTTCACAAAATTAAATTAATACAGTATGACAAGAAAAGTTAGGTTCTACCAATTAATAAGAAGTGGCTTTCAGTAGGGAGCTTCCAATTGACACTCTTGGCAGCATCCAAGAGTCTCATGAATATCAAAAGACATAATCCCAATAATAGCGCAATCTTAATTGTTCAAGTGTTTTCTTATAACCACTATGCCTCATCACCTTTGTTGGACTTTAGGCTTTTCAGATGCTTGCTGGTGCGTTTTGCACCTAAATTCCAACAATTTTAGTTGGTAGTTAATTTGCACTACTTATAATAAAAATAATAAAACACCAAAATACTAGAAAGCTGTATTTCTATATTTTTTATTAGTTGCTTCAGGTGGTAAGAAATTAAACCCTCTCAACAAGTTGATAGTTAGTATTTAAGTGTTAAGGCTCAAAGTTCAGATTGTTTAGTGAAGTTTATATTAGGGTATATTGAGATTCGACCTATTGGAGTTTGGGAGACTCACTTCACTTTGCCATGATGGCCAATGGAGGGCAGGTAAGATAAATCCGTTCAGTAAGGTTTTGATATATTTTAACCAATAAGTGGGCTGGAAATTTTTTGCACCTTGTTGGACCCTCTCTGGCCCTATAAAAAGGGCTGGTCTCCGTGGTGTAGGCTGTAGTAATTAGAAGTGGCCTGTAGAGGAGACTCCAATGAACTCTCCAGTTTGACTGACAATCTAGTGCAATATAACCGCCTGAACTCATTTGTTTTCCTAAATATAAATAAAAAATTTATTCCAATTTTAGATGTTCCACGGGAATTGACCAGGGTCTTAAGGCCTATTTTTTCATTTATTTATCCCAATATGCTTTTTCAATACATTAGATTTGTAATTGTTCAACAACCTTATGCACGGCAATAATCAAATCTTTCCATTAATTGGGCTTATGGATCAGAAAGAGTTGTTCATTAAGTTTTTAAACAGTTTTTCATACTCCACAAAAGTATTCTGCATCCTTTTATATAGTGTTGGGATTTTTGCCCATATTCCCAGCCTGCTAGATTACCTGGTGTCGCTAGGGAAACTTCTCTAAGACGAAGTGAATCAGAAATTGGTTGGCCCAAATTTTGGAGGAACTACGTTTGGGGACTTTGGTATATTTGCTTGGTCATATCCATTGGGGATCGATCTGGATGAATACCTAATATCTAATTGGGTGGAGCAGCTGATTAAATAGGGGCATCTGATAGTGATAAACTATCAGGTGTACTGATTGGGATTGGTCAGGTTTCATCACTGACTGATTGGTAATGAGTAGTGAGTTGTGAGGCGAGTGATGCTGCCTGCAACTAGTGAATTGATCAGTTGGTGAAGTGACCTGCCATAATGGGTAAAAAGTCCCATTACCTAAGCAGGTCGCTAGCCAATTAAGTTTGGTTCGCTTGTATTGATTGGAAAACGTTAGGGACGCATTTCTGACTCTTTTTTGTTTGAGGTCTCAAGGATGTCCAATGATGGAATCCGAGCCATGATGGGGAAGACCATCGCTGCCAAGATAAGGAAGGGTAATTCAATGGCAATAGCTGCCGTTTCATTGAAGAGGTGTCAACCGAGGGTTAGATGGCCAAATCCCCTACTATATAATTCCCTAGGGTTCACTATAATAAATAAACATGATTACTACCAAGATTAACATATATTAAAACATTTATTAGTTTTATTGTAGACTCAGTAATAGTTAAAATATCAGCATCCAGTGTGAAGTTCCATCTTAAGGATATTATTGCAGAAGGCAATAATTGAAAGACTCTCAGAAGAGAAGAGTAGAGATCCAAGCGGGGATCTAGAGATGACAGGAACCACAAATCAGGGATAGCTGCCAACTGTGTGTTGGGCCAAAGGAGACTGTCATCAGAGGATCTTGACAAAGATTGAGTGGACAGTAATAGAGGGAACAATTCCTACAAGTATGACTTATCAAGTAATTAATTAGAAGTACTGGCCAAAGCGTTGCCTGATAATAGTTCTAACTCAACTATGGATAATAGTCTCCATCCTATTATTGGATTATATTATTTACAACGCGATGTGCACAAGGAAACTGAACCTGTGCAGTAAAAAGATCACTAGGGTTGTTTGCCAATAAGAACAAACTAGTAAATTTTTACAAGTTGGTGCTCACTGAAGAGGTAGTTGAGTAGAAGAATCTATCAATAATGTTTTACAATGAAGATGTTTCCAATTTTGAAAATAAGTTACCAAATGAAGTAATGAAAATAGAATGTGAAGAGGATCACATTCAGTGGCATTCACCCAGCTCAGCAGTGGAGCTCCGAGTGAAGAAAATTATAGATACTCAAGTTCAGGGAAAAGGACTTGCAGCCTAGATACAGAACTATCTAGTGCTGCAAGAAAACCAGTTCCACCAGACATTTACTTGAGATGAAGAGAATCAGCAGGGCCAACTTGGGTTGGAATTGGTCCGCTGTAATTAGTCTTAAGGAACAGCAGGATCAACTCAGGTTGAAATTGGGTCAGCTTTAGATAGTCCTGAGGAAAGAGTGTTTAGATGAGGCATTGGACGAAATAAGAAGCAAGCAATCCGGAGAATTGGACTGCCATACCAAGGAAGAGATGAAGTCAAAATAGGAAATGATTGATCCAAGATAGTGGAGGAAAGCGTTTGACTATATAACACTCAATCACTGGTCAGAAGTTGCTGGAGACGAGTTCATCAATTCAGTTGAATTTGGATGAAGCTAACGAGACCAGAACAACCGTTGTAATTAAGCCATGAAGGTTGAAAGTTTTCAGGAGAAAAAACAAGCTGGACAATCATATGAAACTGTTGGCTGATGAGATATGAGATCCAAAAGCATCAGTTGCCAAATAAGAAATGAAAATAGGGCCAGTTGGACGAATTTCTAGTCAGGATTAAAGGCCTAATTCAGGAGAACTGCCAAAGTCAGCAAGTATGGCCTATATGTGAGGAGAAAGCGCTGCTGGTCATATAGGGAGAAAGGTTGATACTAATCGTAAGTATTGAGCCTAAGAAAAAATAGTTGCAATGTTCCCAGCGGACCTCAGAACCATTAAATAGTTATGTCCTGAGATTATGGTCAAGTTCCAGAGGAGGACCACTGAACCAAATGGTTGGTTAAATCTTAAGAGGATAAGATTTTGAACCATGATAACTGGTAGATTTAAGTACCCAGGACCCAGTTTGGAAGAAGGGATAAGAAGGACCTCTGAGCCTTTTTGTGTAGGTTGCAAGTCCCATTGCAAAAGAAAAAACAAAAATTTATATAAAATATCAAAAGATTGATTTTATGGTCTAAGAGTTTCAGACCTAAGAAGCGACAAGAAATCCTGACAGCTAAATGGAGGAAATTCCACCCTTGATGAGATAAGAGTATTTACCGGGATAGCCAAATTTATCAACCTATTGGTTGATTAAGAGCAACTCGCTGATATGTTGGAAGGCCAGCAAGAGAAGATGCTTGAATTATTGAAAAGTATAAAGAAAATTCGCCCAAAAACGACCAGGAAATTGATACACATGAAGTGAATTAAAGGTCAATAATGGAGAAATCTGCCAATCAGGCAGAATTGAGATAATTCCATGATTTTGGGTCTCTCAATGAAATGGGATTACTAACCAGGGCAGCCAAAAGCCTCAACATATTGGTTGATTGGGAGCAACTCACAGATCTGCCAGAATGGCAGAAGGAGGAGGTGCTCAAATTATTTTAAGGTATCGGGAAGTGTTTGCTCAGGATGACCATGATTTGGGATGTGCACAAGGCGTAATTCACAAGGTCGACACCTGGGAAAATCTACCAATAAGAATGAGACTGATCCAAAGATTGAAAGCCATCAAAGCGGTAGTGGAATTGAGATCAGTAAACTAGTGAAGCATGGGCTTCTAGTTCCGTTGTCAAGTCCCTGGGCAAGTCCAATTCTGATTGTAAAGAAAAAAGATGGATCAAACTGGGTAGTGATTGACTATTGGAGGCTGAACAAAATTATGAAGAAGGAATCATATCCCCTACTGAGGATTGATGATGCGTTGGATCGATTAGGAGAAGCAAAGTATTTCTCTGCAATGGACCTAATCTTGGGATATTGGCAGATTGAATTTCCAGAAGAAGACCAAGAAAAATGTGTGATTATCACTGCACAGGGTTATACCAGCCAACGAGGATTCCCTAGGGTCTTTGCAATGCGCCCATGACGTTTCACAGGGCCATGGACGCGATATTGAGCGACCTGTAGTTGTCATGAATCCTGGTATATCTGGACAGTATCAATGTGTTAAGTAGAACGTTTAATGATCACCTCCATCACTTAGAAGAAGTTTTTAAGAGACTGTCCATGGCTAACCTGAAGATCAAGCCAAGGAAGTGCCACTTTTTCAAAAGGAAGCTGAAATACCTGGGATTTGTGATTAACGCAAGTGGATTGCAGCTGCTACCCCAGAAGATAGCAGCTACTGAGCGTATGGCTGGCCAAAGAGTGTCCGAGACATCCAAGTATTTCTTGGGATGTTTGGATACTACAGAAGATTCATTTTGGAATTTGCCCAAATAGCCAAGCCTTTGTTTCATTTACTAAAGGATCCAAAAAAAGGATTCATATGGAATGAAGAGGCCCAGGACTCCTTTGATGAGTTATTCAAAAGCTGATAATTTTGCCAATCTTGAAATATCCAAATTTCAATCGGGAGTTTATCATTCAAACCAATTCTTTATTAATGGCAACGGGCGCTGTACTGAGCCAAGTAGATGAACTTGGGGGACAAACATCCGGTGTCATATGTGAGCTAGACACTCTCAGCTGCTGAGAGGAACTACACTGTGACTGAGCGTGAATGCCTTGTGTTCATTTACGCCTGTAAGAAGTTTCAGGTGTATGTCCATGAAACGCACTTTAATGTGGTGACAGATCACTCTTTGCTGCGTTGGCTGCACAATCTACTGGAACTGGAAGGACAAATGGCCCAATGGGTACTTAAGCTTCAGGCTTATGATTAAGAGATATTTCACCAAGTGGGGGCTTCTCACCAGAATGCAGAGTGCTTATCGCGGTTACCAAATGGTCCAGTTGGTATACCTGCAGGAGAATGAGCTATCTCAGAGAATGGTCAAAGGAATAATTGAGTACGAGCCTCAAGAAATCCAAGGTGCACTTTGAAAAGTGATGGAAAACACCAAGAATATGGATGGACAAGTATTTAAGACAATAAACGGGAAATGGCTATTATTCCCTAGCATGTTGGAAAGAGCAGCAATAGTTCAAGCAGCTCACAAGGTTGTTGGGCATGGAGGCCTGAGAAAAACAATCAATTATATTTATCAGTAGTATTACTGGGACTCGATTAACTATGATGTCGCAGATTATCTGGCTTGTTGCGCGGAATGCCAACTGCATAAACCACACAAGAATACAACTGTATATTGACTGGTCCAACCTGGATTTTCATGGCACATGGTGTCAATTGACGTGATGGGACCTCTGGTGATGAGCACAGGAGGAGTCAAGTACATCATAGTAGCTATTGACCATCTGATGAGATGGATCAAAATGAAAGCCCTAACTAGAGTTAGAGCTACCAGTACTGCGAGATTCATCCTGGATCAAGTAGTATACTGGCATGGATGTCCACAAGTCCTACTGAGTGACAATGGGACCAACTTCACATCTCACATGATCAAGGTTAAATGAAATAATGGGGATCTGAGGAGTCATTTCAGTTCCATACCAGCTGGAGATGAACGGAATGGTGAAATGGGTCAATGGGATGCTGGCCATGACGCTGAGGAAGCTAGTCGCAGGGAGAACTTCTGTGTGGGGAACGTACCTGAGTTTGGTGGCGTTCGCCTACAACATTAGTCATCATATGGCGATGGGAAAGATGCCTTTGAATTACTATATGGGAGGAAGGCCGCGTTGCCACCAATATTATATTCAGTAAGAGAACCTAGGTTGGGGATGAGTACTGAACAATACCTGAACTGAATGACGAGTAACCTGAGTGATATGCAATCACAAGCATTTGATACAACCTTGAAGAAAAGGATATGAGCAATACCAATGGATGATAAGAACCAACCGGCATTAGAAGAATATTGAATAGGAGAAAGAGTCGCCTATTGCGATACACATGGTTTTGGATGAAGATACAAATTGGATGCATTATGGTCAGGTCCATTTGAAGTAATCGCCAAGATGGCAACCAATGCTTACTCCATCAAAAATCTCTTGGATGGAAGAGTTGTAAATTGAGTCCACACTAAGTATCTAAAGTGTTGTATCAAAGAAAAAAATAAAAGAGTTCCCAAATGACCAATGAACAATTAAGTTGGTCATGTCCTGATGATTAGGTCAAGTCCAAAAAAAGGACCTCAGAACCAATCTAGATGGTCAAGTCCGAAAAAAGGACCTCTGAACCATAAAAACTGGTAGGTTTAAGTGCCCAGGACCCAGTTTGGGGGAAAAGATGGACCTCTGAACCAAAACAAGGTCAAGTCCCATAGTGAAAAAAGATAGAATAAAATTAAAAAAAATCAATAAAAGATATTGGGAAAAAAAGGACATTTTTAAATGCGTAGAGAAAAAAAAGCTAATATATTTTTTATAGCTTTTTTTATTGATCATCGACAGTATGGGGATGATTCCAACTATGTCGCATCTTGGGTGGGGAAGATGGATCGCGGTGGGAAGAAATAGCCCATTGAAACTGATATGTGATCAGACACTTGCATGGCGAAACCTACACAAAGCCATGTTTGTTGAGCGGATGCCAAGCCCTGAGAAAACGTGACTAGGGGAATGGAAATTGATATGACAGAAGAAGCCAATTGTGAAACCCTGGAGCGGGGAGGAAAACAGCAATATAGGAAGAGGCAATAGCAAATAGCCCCAAGTAATCCTGATAAGGCACCAGTGCCAGAAGATTTGTTTTGAACGCCTGCTGACGGGCTCATCAAGAACATCAGACATGTGAGCCAGCAGCGAAGAAGGAATACTCGATGGGGGTTGTCAAATCATGCCCCCAATTAACACCATTAGCAGAAGATAGCGATGAGAAGCTCGGGAGAAGAGTTAATTGTGTAAAGAGCGGATTGCATCTTAGAAATGATGACAACAGGCTTCACGGAAGCTAAAGCTGAATGACCAATGGAAGCCAGGTAAGGCTGGAAGCTTCTTTGACCAACTTCAAAGAACTTGGCCAGCAAAGCGGAGAGCATAAGTGGCAGTATCCTGATCCAGAAGGTTGTCCATATCAGATGGATTCAGCGCTAATGTCAACGCCTTGGTGACTTAGGCCCAGAGTTCAGCTTAGGGAAGCTTGGATGTATACTGTTCCCAATTGAAAGCTCAGAAACCAGCACAGCGGGTTTGTAGAATTGACCAAGTTGGAAGAGGAACTTAGGGAGCAAGTTTAACTCAGCTAATAACGAATGATCCAAAGTGACCGGCATGACCTCTGGAGCATTGATGATGATGTTCAGAGCATCAGATAAAGGAGCCAAATCCAAGAGGGTTTCGAAGTCCAACTTGAAAATTGACTGCAAAGGAAGAGTCAGCTGAGAGTTGTTCAAAATGATGGCCAACCTGGTTTTGGAGGGATTGGTTACCATTTCTGGTAATTCAATGGAAGGACTAGCCTCTTGCGCCAGACTAGGCGTATGAGTCCTGGAAGATCCATAGAAGAGGTTCCATCAAGCCTCCCAACTCATCTTCTGGAAGAGGCGACCGGATCTGACAGACTGTTAAAGAGCTGCTTCTAGCGAGATTCTGAGTTTGACATATGAGCAGGACTAGAGGGGGGATGTCAGACTTATATAGAAGTTGACATTATGCACTCTATAATCCATTAGGCTCCAAATTCAGGAAATTAATTTTAAAAATTAATGAGATAAGCTTTCCAAGGGAAGAGTAAGAATGACTTACAGCCAAGAGATTATGATCAAAATAAAGATGGCATATAGAAATAAGTATTCTTAATTAAAAAAACAAAATGAACAGCGAAGGCAAGAGTCTCCTGTCTAGGATGAGGAGAAAATCATAAATTCAAGGACGCCAGACCAAGAATCCTGAATATGACAGAGGGTCATATACCCTGATGGGGGGAAAACTAAATCCCAGGAATAATATCATCACAAGTAAATTGATCAGCCCATCATGACAAAAGATCATGGGGACCGCGCTCTGAGTAGGTAATAGAGAGGAGGAAGAGGAGGAATGCCATGTGCTGAAGGTCTAAGCAGTGTTATGTATTGATGAGTGTACTCTGCCTGAACCAATGAAGTATTTAACCAGGTGTCCAAAGCAGTATTCCCATACCCCAGTCCTTTTCTCGCTGGAAATCTAGGCAAGAGGGGGATGTGTTGGGATTTTTGCCCATATTCCCAGCCTGCTAGATTACCTGGTGTCGCTAGGGGAAAATTCCCTAAGGCGAAGTGAATCAGAAATTGGTTGGCCCAAATTTTGGAGGAACAACATTAAGGGTATTTTGGGATATTTGCCTGGTCATCTCCATTGGGGATCGATCTGGATGGATACCTAATATCTCATTGGGTGGAGTGGCTGACGAATAGGGGCATCTGATAATGATTAACTATCAGGTGTACTGATTGGGATTGGTCAGGTTTCATCACCAACTAATTGGGAATGAATAATGAGTTGTGAGGCGAGTGATGCCATTTACAACTAGCGAGTCAATTGGTTGGTGAAATGACCTACCTTAATGGGTAATAAGTCCCATTATCTAAGCAGGTCGCTAGCCAATTATGGTTGGTTTGCTTGTATTGAGAGGAAACGCCAGGGACACGTTTTCTGACTCTTTCCATTTGAAGTCTCGAGGATGTCTGATGACAGAATTCTAGCCAGGATGGGGAAGACCATCGCTGCCAAGATGAAGAAGGGTGATTCAATGGCAACAGCTGCCGTTTCATCAGAGAGGTGTCAATTGAGGGTTAGACAACTGAATCCCCTACTATATCTCCCTAGGATTTACTATAATAAACACATTATTATTACCAAGATCATTATTACTGATGTTATTATTATCAACGTTGTTATCTATAGTAATATTGTCAATTAGGTGTATAGTTAGACTATCAGCATCCAGTGTGAAGTTCCATCTCAAGGATATTATTGCAGAAGACAATAATTGGAAGACTCTCAGAAGAGAAGAGTAGAGATCTGAGCAGGGATCTAGAGATGATGGTAACCACAAATCAGGGATAGCTGCCGACTGTGTGTTGGCCCAAAGAAGACTGTCATCAGAGGATCTTGACAAAGATTGAGTGGACAGTAATAGAGGGAATTAATCCCTATGTACGACTTACAAGTATTTAATCAGAAGTACTGGCCAAAGCGTTGGGCCTAAAAAATAGTTCAAAATCAACTATAAATAATAGTTGCCATACTACTATCAAATATTACATTCTATACTACGCGAAAAAGTGCATGAGGAAATTGAACCTTGCAGTAAAAAGGTTACTGGGTTGACAACTGATAATAAATCCTAAGTAAATTTTTACAAGTTGGTGCTCACTATAGGGGTATTTGAGTAAAGAATTTATTATAATGTCATATAAAGAATAAATGTGCAAGTTGTGGACTGAGATCGTTACTGTGAATTAGAATGCCTTAAACTCAGCGGACCATCAGGAGTTCACAGCCATGGAAGAACGAGTTACCAAGGTGGAGGAAGGGGTGGTGATTGACTATTGAAGTTTGAACAAATGATGAAGAAGGATTCATGTCCCCTACCAAGGATCGACGATGTGGCGGATTGATTAAAGAGGCAAAGTATTTCTCTGCAATGGATCTAATCTTGGGATACTGGCAGATCGACTTTCCAGAAGAAGACCAAGAAAAATGTGCGATTATTACTGCGCAGGGGTTATACCAGCTGACGAGGATGCCCCAGGGTCTTTGCAATGCGCTCACTATGTTCCAGAGGGCCATGGACGCGATATTAAGTGACCTGAAGTTGTCGTGCATCCTGGTATATCTGAACAATATCAATGTGTTCAGTAGAACGTTTACTGATTAAATGCACCACTTGGAAGAAGTTTTTAAGAGACTGTCCATGGCTAACTTGAAGATCAAGCCAAGGAAGTGCCACTTCTTCAAGATAGAGTTGGAATACCTGGGATTTGTGATCAAATCAAGTGGATTGCAGCCGCAAACACAGAAGATAGAAGCTATAGAGTGTATGGCTGTGCCAAAGAGTGTCTGAGACATCCAAGTATTCCTTGGAATGGTCGCATTTTAAAGAAGATTTATTCAGGACTTTGCCTGAATAGCCGAGCCTTTATCTCATTTATTGAAGAATCTGAAAAAAATTCTTATGGAATGAAGAAGCCCAGGATTTCTTCAATGAGATACGCCAGTATTTGATAGATTTGATAATTCTGAAATATTGAATTTTGATTTGGAGTTTATCATTCAAACCAATGCTCTGTTGAAGGCGATCAGCTCTGTATTGAGCCAAGTAGATGAACATGGGGACAAACATCTGGTGGCATATGTGAGCTGGACACTCTCAGCCGCTGAGAGGAACTACACTGTGACTTAGTGTGAATGCCTTGTGGTCATTTATGCATGTAAGCAAGTTCTGGGTGTACATCCATGGAATGCACTTTAAGGTGGTGACAGACCACTATTCACTGCATTGGTTACACAATTAAAAAGAACTAGAAGGATGACTGTCCTGATGGGCACTTAAGCTTCAGGCTTACAATTATGAGATAGTCCACCGATTAGGGGCTTCTCATCAGAATGCGGATAGCTTATCATGGTTGCCAATGGTCCCTTTGGTATACCCACAGGCGGATGAGAAATTCCAGATAATGGTCAAAGGAAGAATCAAGGACAAGCTTTGATAAATCTAAGGCGCGCTTCAAAAAGTGATGGAAAACACCAAGACTATGTATGGACAAGTATTCAAGATGATCAATAGGAAGTGGCTATTATTCCCAAAACCGTTGGAAAGAGCAGCAATAGTACGAGCAGCTCACAAGGTTGTCAGGCATGGAGGCCCAAGAAAAACAACCAGCCATATTCGCCAGTATTATTACTAGGAATCAATTAACTACGATATTGCAGATCATCTGGCTTGTTGTGTGGAGTGCCAGCTGCACAAACCACACAAGAATACAACTGGATACTGATTGGTCTTACCTGAATTTACCTGGCACACTGTGTCCATCAATGTGATGGGACCGCTGTTGATGAGCACAGGGAAAGTCACGTACATCATTTTAGCCATCGACCATCTGATGAGATAGGTTGAAATCTAGGCTCTAACCAGAGTTGACGCCTCCAGTACTGCGAGATTCATCCTGGATCAAGTAGTATACTGGCATGGATGTCCACAAGTCCTACTGAATGACAATGGGACCAACTTCATGTCTCATGTGATCCTGCGGCTAAATGAAATAATGGGGATCTGAGGAGTTGTGTTAGTACCATACCAGCTGAAGATGAATGGACTGGTAGAACGGGTCAATGGGACACTGGCCACAACGTTGAGGAAGCTAGTCACAGGGAGAACTTCCGCGTGGGGAACACACCTGAGTTTGGTGTTGTTCGCCTACAACATTAATCATCATATGGCGATGGGAAGACGCCATTTGAATTATTATACAGAAGAAAGGCCGCGTTGCCACCAATATTATATTCAATACCTGAACTGACTGATGAGTATCCTGATTGATATGCAATTTACAAAAAGCATTTGATACAACCTCGAAGAAAAGGATATGAGCGAAATTGATGGATGACAAAAACTGACCAGCATTATAAGAATATTGAGATAGGAGAAAAAGTCGCCTATTGCAATACTCATGGTTTTTGATGAAGAAACAAATTAGATGCGTTGTGGTCAGGTCCATTCAAAGTAATCGCCAAGACAGTGACCAATGCTTACTCCATCAAGAATCTCTTGGATGGAAGAGTTGTAAATTGAGTCCACACTAAGTATCTAAAGCATTGGATCAATGAAAAAAATAAAAGCTTTATCAAAAGACCAATGAACCATTAAGTTGGTCATGTTCTGATGATTAGGTCAAGTCCAAAAAAGGACCTCTGAACCAATCTAGATGGTTAAGTCCGAAAAAAGACCTCTGAACCATGGAAAACTGGTAGGTTTAAGTACCCAGGACCCAGTTTGGGGGAAAAGATGGACCTCTGAACCAAAACAAGGTCAAGTCCCATAGGAAAAAAGAGAGAATAAAGATAAAAAAATTGATAAAAGATATTGGGAAAAAAATTTTTAAAAATGCATAGATAAAAAAAAGCTGATATATTTTTTATAATTTTTATTTTTATTGATCATCCTCAGTATGGGGATGATTCTGCCTATGTCGCCTCTTGGGGGAGGGAGGATGGATCGCGGTAGGAAGAAATAGCCCATCAAAATTGATATGTGAACTGATACTTGTGAGGGCAAGACCTACACAAAAACACATTCTTTGAGCAGATGCTGAGCCCTGAGAAAATGAGACTAGGGGAAGGAAATTGATATATTGGAAGAAGCCAATAGTGAAACCCCAGAGCGGGGAGGAAAACAGCAATAAAGATTGAGGCAATTGGCAAATAACCCCAAGTAATCCTGATAAGGCACCAGAGCTGGAAGATTTGTCTTGAGCGCCTGCCGATGGGCTTCATTGAGGACACTGGACATGTGGGCTGGCAGCAAAGAAGGAATACTCAATGGGGGTTGTCAAATCATGCCCCCAATTAATGCCATCAGTGGAAGATAGCAATGGGAAGCTCCAGAGAAGAGGTAGTTGTGCAGAGAGCAGATTGCATCCTGCAAATGGCGACTATGGGCTTCATGGAAGCTAAAGCTGAATGACCAGTGGAAGCCAGGCGAGGCTGGAAGCTTCATTGACCAACTTTGAAGAACTTGGCCAGCAAAGCGAAGAGCATAAGTGGCAGTATCCTGATCCAGAAGGTTGTCCAGATCAGAGGGATTCAGCGCTAATGTCAAAGCCTCAGTGACTTGGGCCCAGAGTTCAGCGTAGGGGAGCTCAAAGTGTATGCTGTTCCCAATTGAGAGCTCAGAAACCAGTACAGCGGGTTTGTAGAATTGACCAAGTCAGAAGAGGAACTCAGGGAGCAAGTCTGACCCAGCTAAGAATGAACAATCCAGAGTGACTGGCATGATCTCCAGAGCATTAATGATGATGTTTAGAGCATCAGCAAAAGGAGCCAAATCCAGGAGGATTTCAAAGTCCAACTCTGGAATCAACTGCAAAGGAAGAGTCAGCTGAGAGTTGTTCAAACAATGGCCAGCCTGGTTTTGGAGGGATTAGTTACCATTTCCAGTAATTTGATGGAAGGACTAGCCACTTGCGCCAGACTAGCATGTGTGTCCTGGAAGGACCATAGAAGAGGTTCCATCAAGCATCCTGACTCATCTGCTGGAAGAGACAAAGGTCTGGATCAGACAGACTGTTGAGGAGCTGCTGGTAGTGAGATTCTGAATTTGACATATGAGCTGGACTAGAGGGGGATGTCAGACTTATATAGAAGTTGACATTATGCACTCTATAATCCATTAGGCTCCAATTTTGGGGGAATTAATCTCAAATTTAATGAGATAGCTTACCATGGGAAGAATTAATAATGACTTACAACCAAAAGATTATGAGCAAAATAATGAGGGCGAACATAAATAAGTATTCTTAATCAAGCCGCGAAATGAACATCGATGGCAAGAGTATCCTGCCTAAGATGAGGAGAAAATCAGGAAATCAAGGACGCCAGACCAAGAATCCTGAATATGACAGCAGGTCATATACCCTGAAGGGGGGAAAACTGGATCCCAGGCTAATATCATCACAAGTCTCCAATCAGTCTGGCATGACAGAAGGTCATGGGGACCACGCTCTGAGAAGGTGGTAGCATGGAGGAAGAGGAAGAACGTTGTATGCTGAAGGTCATCCTGAGCAGCGTTGAGTATTGACGAGTGTACTCTGTTTGAACCAACAAAGTATTTGACCGGGTGTATAAAGTGGTGTTCTCATGCTCCAGTCCTTTTCTTACTGGAAAATCTAGGCAAGAGGGGGTATGTGTTGGGATTTTTGCCCATATTCCCAGCCTGCTAGATTACCTGGTGTCGCTAGGGGAAAATTCCTTAAGGCGAAGTGAATCAGAAATTGGTTGG